>CM073774.1:67174157-67336799 GCA_037158775.1 Hetaerina titia | reverse complement strand
CCTCGAAGGACACCACCAGTGGACCCTAAGTGTCGTCAAAGAACCTTGCGCTCGTACCATTAAGGACCTTCTGGAATCCGCCTACCAAAGAGCCTTCGAATCGTCGAAAATCCGTTGGCAAAAGTGTATCGACGCTTAATGGACGTTAAAGAATTTTGAGGCATTGTAGCAATATCTAAAACTTTTCCCGACACTTTTTATACAAATCCCGTAAGGTATTTAAGAAGTTTGACAACTAAAAAAGACTTTAAAGAGACCTATTCCAAAGGAAAATGGAAGAAAAAAAACCAGTATTTCACGGTGCATTTCGAAGAAATTTTATCTCAGCAGTGGAAATGCACGGCAGTTGTGGTGAGGAAATTAGCCATAGTTTCTATTGCCTTCGGTAAGGCTTTTGTGGATTTTTAATGGGACGGATATTAAAAGACTGTCATGAGAGCGCGCGCGCGTAAAATCCCTCGGGAAAAATCTACCCTTTTGTTTAATGCATAAGCAGAAGCACTTCAGCAGGAAGCTATTCACACCCTCTCTTTACAACTAGGTCTGAAAAACGTCGGCGGCGCTATGCGCCTGGATAGGCATGCACACAAACACATAAAAGAAAGATCACCGTAAGAAACGGAGAAGATAAGAAGAACGTGATAAATAAATATGATTTAAAATTTTCAAGCACGGAAATTCGCTGCTCATCTGAATCAGATGAATTAAGGGATGAAAGAACTGGTCTATAAGGCAAGAGGGCGAGTGTAGATTGGAGAATTTTGAGCTGTGGGCGTGGCACAGAATGGAGAAAATAAGTTGAACAGAAGAGATAAACAACGAAACTTGAAATAT
Source organism: Hetaerina titia (assembly GCA_037158775.1). Classification (NCBI taxonomy): domain Eukaryota; kingdom Metazoa; phylum Arthropoda; class Insecta; order Odonata; family Calopterygidae; genus Hetaerina; species Hetaerina titia. The sequence continues at coordinate 67,335,965 of CM073774.1, read as the reverse complement.
GAAGTCCGAAGAGAGGCAGATGTTATGGGAAAATTGAAGAATGGAAAAATTGTGGGAGGAGGATATATTTGAAAAAGATAGTGGGATACTGAAGGCCGTGATAGACGGGGAAATGTTGGGTAATTTGAGTAAATGAAGGAAGACAGTTGAGGTTTCAGATAGCATAAAGTTATGCAGGAGATGGGAGGACAAAGAAATGAGAAATCAAATGATTTAAGAGAAAATAAGAGAATTTCCCGTGATACGTATATTACAGTCGTTAGGGGTCGGATAAGACCTAAATTCATCGGTAGAATACCTTGAATGATAAAGAATAAATTAATGGAAACAGTGCGAAAATCTGGCCCTAACGCGCCGTTTTGTGAATGTATTTGTGTATTCGGAAATGGAGTCGATATTTTACTATATGTACTAGTATGTTGCCAGCTTCGGAAAGGGAGACAGAAGCGAAATTATCAAGTCCCTTCTAAAAGGAGAAAGCTTGGCAAATGCCACCCTGGATGACTGTTTCGAAATGGGAAGAAATAGAAGGGAGAGATCAATGAATCCCTCTCCAGAATGAGACCGATCCCACTAATCTTTTGCTCGGTGAGCGTCGTCCGCTAAAAGGCATCTCATCCTAATGATCACCTTCGAATGAGCTATCGGCCTGGAAGAGAAAAACACTGCACCACAATCGTGCGTCACACCTCCCATAAACAGTAACTCCCTGCGATACTCCATTTTTCCGGTAAAAGAAGCAAAACAAGCCATTTTCTTCCCTGGCAACCGCAGGAAATCCGATGAGTAATGAAGGGACGGGAGATGTACCGCCAAGTGAAATCCATTATTGGGACCCCACTGAGACTCTTCAATCTCACATTTCGGTCCTTACTCCAGGGTTGGAAACTGGAGAATCAGCACACAAAAAAACAGACCGAAATGAACGCGTTTAGTTACCGAAACCACACTAACAGAAAGACGCGTATTAATGCAAACACGACGCAAAGCAAAGAAAAAAAACCATAAGAGTAAAGATCGTTAGATCAGAGCTGAACAGAAAACGATTTATACTAAATGATAGTCTCTCATATTACTTCTTTCGATTCGCCATTAAGAATCACAGGAAAATCCAAGCCCGAGTGCAAAATTAAAACAAAACGTTACCTTAACGGTGACCCATTTTATTCGCATTAAATCTCGTCTGAAAGTCTTGCCAATAAAGAAGAGAATTATACACACCTTCCTAATATTTAATTTAATTACCAAATTTTGTGACGGAAGAGAAAAAAAAAGGAAATGGTAGAATTGATAGAGGAAGAGAGAAGATTGTTCAAATATATCGAAATGAAGTAAGAAAAGTGGCTGTAGGGCATAATGACTGGAGATGGAACGTTGAAGACTGATAGAGGGGTGAATTTTAGGACGGCAGCGTAGGGGAAGGGAAGTAATACACATGTTGAACGAACGAAGGTAGATAGACAGGATGTGGAATTGAAGAAGATTTTTTGAGCCAAAGGTGACACGTCACGTTGGGCAAGGATTAGAACTGTACCCGGTAGTTACCCTGAGACCATTTAAAACCGATAGACTACGATTAGTAATGAAGTAGTAATAATAATTCACTCTGCGGTGAGTCATCATTAAGAGCAAAAACCATTCACCTTGATTTCAGCAAACGGTGTTTCACTTAAATCCTTTGAATGACTCATCATGAACATGTTTTCAGCATCGTAATTACACCAGAGATAAATGGTACGGAGGTATAATACAGGACAATTTATTCCAGCACATCGTTGATTGGTTATCCATTATGTCATATATCATAAGGACCATATTCTACGCATAATCCCAGCAGCAAATGTAAAGGGTTACATATCCCATTTATGGCATATAATGTTAATTTAAATTCAGCCAAAATAATAAGTTATCGGAAGTTTTTATTTTGCGGCAACGAATCTGCTGTTGAAAGATCGATACAAACACCAAAAAAAAGACGTTCACGAATACCAGAAAATTAAAATGGCCCAAGATTCGCTTTACTCTTAAGACGAGTCATCACTCCGGAAAAGGCGGAAATAAAAAAAAACTGGGAGATGGACAGAGATGCATTGAATCCATTTTCCCTGAGGAAGGGGGAGTGGTGGATGAGGGAATTGGAGGGAGAGGGAATCTCTCATTCTCTCTCTCTCTCCTTCTTCCGTCCGAAAGGAAGCAGGGAGGAGGGATGGGACGGAAACGGAGAGAGAGAGAAAGATTAGGAATTTGAGAGAGGAGATATAGCGCAAGAGATGGCGCCACGAGAAAGCGAAAGAGGAAAAGTCCCAGGGCGGCGTCTGGGGAAAATAAGAATCGTTGAGGGAGCGTCGTTCCTCAGCCGTTCTTAAAAGTCCGGGGACTCAGTTCCGACGGTCCATTTGGGTGGTGCGCGCGGCGAAATTTTCTTCTGCATCTGCCTTTCGTCACGACTCTCATTTCTCTTTACTTATTCAACCCATATACACCCAGCGCCTCCAGTGCGCCCCAGCCCGCCTCCTGCCTCCTTTCTTCATCTCCCGCTGTATCAAGCGGGTCCTTTTGAAACCTACAAAGGGGGAGGGGTCGGAAACCCAATGACCGACCACGCTGCTACGAACGGCCTCGGCTCCCTCAGCTAAAGAGTGCACTAGATGAGCTTTCCGAGGGAAATAATGGGAGGATGGATTTTGCTTTTACTGACGGAGGGCGAATGGAATTTTGCTGGATTAGGTCTTGGACTAAATGTACTGAAAAGAGTTAACTTCAGCAGTAAAAAGGGTTCCACTTTCGAGAATTCTTCCCTGCTCGCGGAGATCATTTCACTATTGATCCTTCGAGAGGCGAGGTAAAAAAATATTACACGGGAGGGTGGAGTATTTCAATACAGTATAATTAATTAAAAATATCACCATTGAGGTGTTTTTTTTGTGAGTTGCTACGCAGATTCATGTTTTATTGAAAACTTTAAGAAATAGACAAATCAATAACTAAATGTCCTGGATTTGATTCATTTGTATGCTTCGTAAAATTTGACGATAAAGTTTTTTGTGAAAAAATAAGATAAAAATTTGCAGTGAAAAAATACTTCTCAGTTGATGAACAAGTTTAATTTGCTACTCAAAAATAGTTACAGCCGATATTGAAGAAACAGAGATACTTCACCGTTTTAATTTAAAAACTGTCGTCTTATTCCAGCGACGGTACGACAAAAATTCCGATAATTTTGGTTCCGGTAAACGACGAGAATTCTCGTGGAAAGGTTCGCTGTATTGATCGCGCGATAATTGTGTAAGTTATCGCGAGATAACGATAGATGTCACGTGTTGGTATTCATCAAGATATATTTACTAAAATCTACAAGTACTTGAAGTCAACTGTCTGAAACCATTTAAATCATATTATGAAAAAAATGAAAAGTACAGATAGCACAATCATCAACATCATGTGATACGATACAGAAAGTTTTTATTTATCTTGAATAGCCCACAAGCCTTACGCTGAAATTCTTTTCCCCAACGTTTCCTTCAGTTATATTTTCGGCTAATTACGTAATTCAGTTAAATTAGTGAATTTTCACAAAGCATTAGAGAGTACTTAATAATGAAATATTACATTAAAAGGATATAGTATAATGTCTCAAAGGAATGCTAAGCATAGATCATTATAAACAGAGTAATATATGAGATCATTCATAATGCATTGAAAGAAGAACATTTTCTCTTGTCGCCAAACAAACCATCCTCTCCAAAAGTGTTCGCTGGCCATATAATCCTGCTCATTTGTTTTTCCGGAATGTAAAATCAATAGTTTCCAGCAATAGAACGGTGGCCGAAGGCGTGTCGAATTGAAATCCACCGGGAGTTGGATCTGGCGTAGCACTGTCAGCTGCCGATCGCTGCTTTTATAAATAAGGCGTAGGTTTACCACGAAGCAGCGTGAGTGCTGACAGGTGCTCAGCAACACAGTGATATAAAAACAAGATGATGACCTCGATGAAAGAAGAAAAAACTTACTAGATTCATTACAGTTTTCACTGAGTTGAGTACCTAGCGGTTATCTGTAAAGATTAAATACCTTTTAAACAAAGTGAATGAGATATTAAATGAATTAATCATGTTCCCATTTCTATCGCGGAGGTTCCCTAGTGTCACAGAAATGCTTATAAATTTTGGCTCCCTGAGACCTGGTTTCATAATGTCTCGTTAAATCCAATCGCCAGCTAACGCGAAGGTTTACCTAACACGGAGGCTACCTGCAAGTGGAATTTTGTAAACAATTGAGTCTGCTCGTTAGTGAAGGTAAACATAGCAACAGCAGTAACCCCATCCTTGAATTAACGAGAAGTTTAACGGTCGGTTTGGACTTAACTACCGTTTACAAAGCTGGTTTTTGGCTTGAAGCTTAAAGCCAATCTACAGTTTATCCAGATATTTAAAAAAAACTTGCTTTACGAGTGCTACTCGACCATGTGTATTTCAACCAGTTTTGGTCCCGTTCAATACAGGTAATAAACATACAATGGTACTTAAAAAGTCTTGATCGGCGCACGCCCTTAGTAAATGTCATATGAATGTTTGTTTGAGTGTGCGTATGTTTCTCTTATCTTACTTTTATTTACTTCGCAAATCTAGCTTTGCTTAATATGCCTTCGAATAATAATGAAATTCCCAGGTACTGAGTCCTCCTAATTATTTTTGAATAGTAAAGGGATATTGTCATGACGAATGTTTATATATTTTCAATAATTTTTCCGCTAGTGTATCTACTAATACCGGATTAGGTGTTAGGTATTAAAGGGATTGAAATATCGCTTCGCAAAACGTTTTAATAGAAAAAAAACAGTTTTTGGCGTAACTTGGTGGAAAATCTTCATACTGACTTTTAATAATCAAACCACTTTACTTTTCCACATAAACTTTTTAATTTTTACTACCCAGGTTTCGTTATAGCATAACATCATCAGGTAAAAATAAACAAGTCCAACACCGTATATATACATATCTCTGGGCGGAGGGGAAGAGGAGGGAGGAAAGAAAGGATTGGTTGAGCTATGAAGAGGGGGGCTAAAAGTATATGGTTTGAGGTGGATAATATTATATAATTAGCTGGATTTTATATTGACCATATCCTTCCAGCTAATTATATAATATTATCCGCCTCAAACCATAGACTTTTAGCCCCCCTCTTCATAGCTCAACCAATCCTTTCTTTCCTCCCTCCTCTTCCCCTCCGCCCAGAGATATGTATATATACGGTGTTGGACTTGTTTATTTTTACCTGATGATGTTATGCTATAACGAAACCTGGGTAGTAAAAATTAAAAAAGTTTATGTGGAAAAGTAAAGTGGTTTGATTATTAAAAGTCAGTTTTAATAGAATACTACGATAGCCAATCCGGATCAAGGAAACAAGAATTTCACGTTTCCATCTGCCTTTACGTGCGATATCACCACCAAAAGTAACAATTTGAAAATGTTCAGAACCTTGAAAAAACAGCAAAGCATAGCATAACCGTTAATCATCACAAAATTAAATAACCATATTTGAACGTTATAAGACTGATATTTCTGACTCCATTATGTACGTAGGTGTTATCATATCAAATTATAATTTAATGATATACGTAAACATAGCATTTGCAGGACAGAGCAATGCTACCAAATAATAATACCATTTGAGTGATAAAATAATAATAATGTCATTTTTGTTAACTAGCCTCCCATAAAATTGAGTCATCTATAGAGTTACAATACTTAATGTTAGCTTTGATGGCGCAAAATACATGGTCAAATCCTTGTACAGGTTGCTGCGATTGCCGTGAAGACATAATATTTAAAAAAAATCAAAGATGAAGTTATTAAAACATCTATCAGGGATAAATGAATTTATTTAAGGTGCAAATACGTAGGATTATGACATGCTAACGCTAATTGTTATCCATAAAACTGCCTTTAAATGTTTACACGGCCGCGAATAAACGTCATACTAAAAGTCTTTAAATTTGTTGAAGAAGTCACAACATTATCTACCTCACACTGGCTTGAAAGAAATAATAAATACATTGATTATACATAAGGTCTTAAAGTTACGAATATTTGATCCAACGCTTAAATAGGCCTTATTTGCACAGGTGTTTGCTATTTTCAACCGGCAGGTTTCCTACTAGGAGGCAATTCAGAGAGCCGAGAGAACCATATGCACTACAAATTGATACACAACAATTTGAAGATATTTTTTTGTTCTTCTTTTAAAGGCAGGATATCAAAGTATCCATAACCAAGTGTCCAAAGAACGAGATCTTACCAAACTGATGCATATGCTGTGACATGTATATGGATTTTATCCAAGCGCCTAAAAGGGAAGGAGCGACATTTGAAATATGCCAATATAAACATATTTCAAAAAAATTATGGAGAACACTGGGTTAATGAAGTGCACATTTAATGAATTCAAAATTTTCAAGCACTTGAGATTTCTTCACCCATTTGCTTTCAATGGAGCCCAGCCCCGCGACACAGGAGTACAAGGGGCTAGGCGTACTTAGAAAAAAGAAGTACCATCCAGGTCTCTTCCATTGACCCAATTACGAACACTGTCATTCCTCAAACAGCGACTACCCTCGAAGCGTAAAGGAATTTAAAGAGGAGGGAGATGGAAAATAAAAAGCACATTACACCATCTTTCATTTTTTCATCGCAAGTACCAAAAAGAGGCGCTAGGCCTCTATGTGAAGAAGCGGCAAAGAGGGTACCCAGTATCTTTTTACGTTCTCCTCGTACCCAAACACAGATCCACTTCCCTGTGTCCTCTGTGCTTCTCCCGAGATTGAATGACCCACATATCCCCTACCCTCGAAATACTTCTTGCTCGTTCTGGGGATGCGGCGTTTGGTTAATCTTAAATCGTGGTTAATTATTACGTGGTAATGATTATGCAAAGATGATAGTAGAAAAAGTGGTTAAGAGGGATTCGCCAATAGAAGTACACGTGTTCAAGCATATTTGGAAAAGTAAGAATGTCTCAAACTGTATCATACGTAAATAACTAACTTGCAAAGTTAAACAATTTAGGGTTTAAGCTGGAAAAGCTGTTTCTTATTTCCTATTTACTTCTTTAGGTACCCTTCAATTCACGGCTAGGGTAGGAGGTGAATATACTTCAGACTAATTTTGACCCGAATATTTTCCTACCGTGGTCGGACAGTGTTATTCTGATCCTTTATGGTTCGTGGAAAAAATACATCTTAATCTATCTGTTCTGCGCTTAATCTCTCGAATTTTATTGACATGATCTCTCCTACCATACGAGATGGGGGTTACAATACATTTTCGGTGTCACTGCTCAAGAAAGGTTCTTCCATTTTATGCAAGAGATTTAACCTGTAATTTGACCTTCGTTTCATGAATGATTCTCAGTCTAGCTTCTCTAATATTTTGGATACGCTACTAAGTTTATCATAGCAAAGTTTAATAGATGTAGCTCCTCTACGCTGCACACGATCAAATTCTGAAATTAATCCAACTTCGTGATGATCCCATATGCATGCAGCATATTCTAATTGAGGCCTAAACAGTGAAAGATAACATTTTTCGACCTTTTCATCACATTTACTTGGTACACATCTAATAAATCCTAATTTTTTGTTAGCTTGTCCACATATTCCCCGTATGTGTTCCAAGCAAGAGAGATCGTGAGTGAGGTTAACGCTCAGGTATTTAATTGAGTCTACAAATTGCTTTCGGTGTTCCTGATGGCAGTAGGTGTCCGGAGCGCAAGGTCAAAAACCTGTTAGTGTACAATCTGAAAAAGCTAGTGTTTATCTACAGAATTATATACTTACAAGATGTCATTGCCATATTGTAAATGGAATCTATATTCAATAGTTCAATCATAATATGATAGAGGAAAGATGTGTAAACTTCTGGGAAAAATTTGGACGTTACAGCAGGTGAGGATAGTTACAAGACTGGGAGGGAGAACGGAGATATCTTTCTAGGAGGATGTGGTCGGGCAGAGGGGAGTCTTTTCACAGAGTAAGACGGGAATGGGGCACCCTAAGTGGAAGAGGGGAAGTAAGAGCAAGAGCAGGAGGGGGCGGGAGAATCCCTTCGCGGTTAATGTCGAGAAAAGACTCGAGAGTGCGATTCGGAAATCTCTTCCATGCTTCCCTCCCTTTGGATGTCTTCACGCACGGTTAGCTTTCGAGGGCGAGGCAACGAGATGGACGACTCTTTGAAGGCGGTGGTGGCGGCAGAGACGACGATGAGTGGCGGAGGAGTGGAATTTTTGGGAGTGGAGGGTAGGTCGTAGGTTTGTGCCCCCTAGGTCACGGGGTCGAAGTAGGGATGGGGACCGAAGAGGAATGGGGAGAGGCGCGTGCCGCTCTAGACGACTGAACGAATCCCTATGAGGTGCTTACGGGTGTGAAGGACTCGAAACGGATCTTAGCTTCGCAAACAGAAGGGGCACTATTTAAGTTTGCATATTTTTCATGCATCTTCGTGTCTCGCAAAAAAATACCAAACTTGGTTTCCGTCTGTCATTTTGTCTACTCATACTTCAGTGAATATATTTTCTCATGCTATGAGAAGCTTTCATTAATCAGTGTGCCCAAACTCTCTCTGCCAAGCGTCCAAGGAGTTTACTGTACAGGATTCCCACCGAGAAGGCCAGGGTTCAAGTCCTGGAGACAGCAAATATTTTTCAGTGGTATCCCGATCCCTACTTGAGCTTTGTGGAGAGCACTTTGAGTGAGTACGACGTCCGTCGGATGGGACGTTAAACTGCGGACCCTTGGCGCCTTTCAACAAGAGTACGCCAATGCCAACGCCGGGTTTCTCTCCACCCTTTCTTTTCCATCAATCCCTAAAGACGCAAATTGCCTTAGCTGTCGGTGGCCTCCCCAAAAAAACTACCAAGCTCCAAGGAATTCTTGCAAAAGTGTACGCAGGGAGGATATAGACGCCAACGAGACCTTTCCAAGAAAGAGATGAATAATGTTTTCATACTTTTCATTTTCGCTAGTGTGAGATAAATGTTTTGAAATATGTCTAATATCCTAATAAAATGTTACTAATGATTTTGGTCTGACAGCTTTTCTCCGACTTAGATCAAACTGTACTTTACTAATTTTGCTTTTGTTGCGAAAACCGTAGGTTTTCATGCTTAACTGCCAAACAGGCAACCAATAAATCAATCGGCAATGAGTTATGAGTTACATCTTTTAATACCCTGAAAATTGTACCAGGATTGTTTGTTCTAATTTTTGGAATATTCATATTTATTGGAATTTTTTCGAAGAAGGATGAGCTTCTGGAACTGGCAATATGGACAGTTCGAGTCGTGATCAAAGGCAATGATATTATTTCTACCCCAGCGTCATCACGGCTTCAACGAAATCAAATCTTCTTCCTCATGAATGCTCCTTTTGGAGATGCGGCGAACACAACCCGGCGAGCAGAAATAAAACGAACCTACGTAATTATTTCGCTCCGTAAATTAACTGGCTGAGATTGCTCGTCCTTCATTCCACCTTCTTCTGTCCACCTTCGTTCGTTCCTTCTTCTATCCAGGGCGTAGCAATTGCAATCCAGAAGCGAAAAGCTACGTAATTTCTGGGTGCCATTGAGAATAGGCAATCAAGAGAACGCGTAAAATTACCGAATGTTTTGGCATGGCAGAAATTTTTCATCGACCTACTTATAAGGGTTTTTTTAGGGTCACTCAAGTGGCCATGCCCACGAATTTCCTTTTACGGGCGTGGACATTTGGGCTCTCTAGCTCGGTCTTACCCAGACAGTCTTAATCGATTGCAGTTTCGTCAGATATTCTTTCAGATGAGTTCATTCGGAGGGAAGCGTGGTAATTCCACAAGTTTTCATACGTATAGATAAAACACACGAATTCATGATGTGATTTCAGCGGTTTTTGCATTTGATTTTGCTAATGGAAACTAATTTTTCATTTTCCTTCAAATTCCTTGCTCGTAGAATATTCAGATATAATTTGGAATTGTAGAAGATACGGCCGGTGATACGTTAATAAGATTCTGCATTTCCTCCACAATTTAAAAGTTCGGCTGTAATCCCGTAAGTAGGTCAGCTAAATAATCAAGTAAATGAAAAATTAACTTCGCAGAAATTAGATTTTAGTAAGAATTCTGCTCATTTTCTACGGCATGGGAGGCAATTATGATTGAAAGAATTTCCGTTTTTTTTGGAACAATAAAAATGGGAATATAAAAAAAACTGCCTAAACAATTTAAAACCGAAAAATTGCAACACCACAGTGAAAATGGCGGTCTTAAAGAAAATATACTTCTATACTACTTAAAAATATAGAATTTAAAAAAGTATTTGCCAATTATAGACTCCATTAATTTTCGGAAAAGAAATATTTCTGAGCCAGAGTCCAAGTTGTTAGTAATAAAATTTTAAATGTGTGCACAACTGGTGAACATTTACATTTTATTCTTGAAGTTCCACTAAATTATCCCTCGGAACCGTGGTTATTTTATGCACGTGGTGGGGAAATTAAGTAGTATTTCTTCGAAGAAATTACCCGCTCTCACATAATTAGCGTAAATTTTTCACGGATCGTACATTTGGTCTCCAGAAAGATATTAAAAATGAAGAAGCGAGCGATCACGGAGAAATAGTCAAGGGTGATAAACGACGAAAACAACTTCCAATTTTTCATCCGAACAGTGTGCTGAACTCTGCGAGAAAAAAATCAAACCTCATAGATAAAATAAAATAATTGAAGGGCACTAGACTGAACTATGAGCCGCGGAGAACTTTTTTAAAGTCCTCCATTTTCCACCCTCGGATCTAAAAATGTAGTGAAATTTTCAAACCCAGGAAGAGTTGTTTCTCCTTTACCTTCCTATTTTTTTATATATTTAAGAAAATATGTTCAGATATTTTCAGCTGTTTACATTCATTTAATTAAATTTTATGGCTAATAAAATTTACCAAATGGAAATGGAAAATCTCCAATATTTTTAATTAAAAAAGTTTGCTTCCCCCACTGCAGAAACAATAGACTACCGTCCAAAAGCCTGATATCTTAAAGGATTCCCTTATTAAAATACTGCAATTATCTGGGATGAACGATATTCAATATCTAGCTAGAGAGGACATGAATATGGACGAAATGAAAGAGCATTTTTCGTGAAGTGTGTACCACTATCATCCAACCTATAATTTTACCTTTTCCAGGATTTACTACGGCATATATGAGTTATTTTATTTTCACGTAATATATACATACGCTCGAAGGTACAAATTAATGAGTAAACGTCAATACTTTGAAATTAATGAAAAGGAAATCAAGACTTCTGAAGGTATTTTTTTTACAAACTACTCTGTTAGGCTCTAATTTGCGGGATTAGGTATTATTTATTATAAACCAGGTATTAATTGTGGTAATATGTACAAGTCACCAATATACTAGGGGTCAGAAATTGCCTATTTTTAATATAATATATATAAGTACATACATCTACGGTCATAGTATCATTAATTCTTTTATTTGTTAAACATGGACAAATTACGCATATTGATGTCCAACGCATGTCATAGTTTCAATTAAATAGACTAAATATTTGGCATTATACATATTGAACAACAAATAAAGTAGCGGCCACTTGGAAACATTCCTTTACAAGATAACTACATTGATGCAAGATAAGAGAATGGCTTGATAATAAGTGAGAGTATGCATTTGGTAATTATTAAAAGTAGTTTCCCGGTTTTAGGGCGAGTTTTGTATACTCAGGCTTTCCACACCACTGTACTTCTAACTTTTTCTAATGAAACAGAAAATATCCTTAAACTCTATTCTTAATATTATGACAACTAATTCTTTACGATTGGATACTTTCTACCCTTTATGTGCCACACAAAATGCCTATATTATTTTTCTCCTTCAGCTATGTTTTTTCCAGCATTTTCCCCTTCAAAATCGTCTTCAGCACCTCACCGCCTCTTAGTATCTCCTGATTTATCCTCTCGTTTTTTAATTAATATCAACAAATTTCTTTCTTCCTGTGTCTGAAAGCTCGTTTTTTCTATTCTTCCATTTAAAATTCTCCATTCACCACAGCCATATTACTAAACTATCCAAGCTACGCTAATTCTCATAAATCAACGACCAATATTTCGCACCACGCAAATAGTTTTCATCAGTATTTCTTTTATATCTTCACTTCAAATTCTGATTATTATCAACTCCCCCCCCTTCGTAAAATGTTCTTAGGTAACTTGATTCTTTTTACTGTCCCTACCACTTTGCTCATATTATTATGAAACATTTTCTAAATAACTTTACTGTTCCATCTATTTTAGCTTATTTCTAACAACCTTGTTTGTTATGATAGTCTTCATGTTGATAGCATTCGGTTGGTCGACTTTATTTCCTGGAATGGAAAATATCAATGCATATTGACCCAATAGATTGGAGGAATATGAATGGGAGTGAATATTAATATTTTTTATTCTATTTCCAATTTTCCGTGAACATCTAACATACGGCCTTTATATTGAGAGAGTAAGTAGACAGAAAAAAAAACATGGCAATATATGAATTTTCTCCAGACGGTTTTCCAGACCTAGCCAATTTCACCATTAAAACTGTCATTTTGAGTGTCCAAATTAATTGACTCCTTAAAATTGTAGTCCTCTGTTTTAAATATGCTCTTCTAGAATCGGAATAGTATATCATTTGTGATAGTTTCTTTTTTCATCTAAAAGTTAATTTTAATCTCATCAGTTTAAGTTGGTCTCCACCACCACCTCATAAACCTCACTCACCCAGGCATAAAAAATAACGTCTCTGAAGAATAAGACAAACTTTGTAAATTCACAAAAATGTTTTTATATGGTATTACCGGTTTCATCAAATAGGTGACATCTTCTGGTATTAATAGATTTTTGTGAATTTACATTTTGTCATATTCCACAAGATGAATGTTCACTAGGTTGAGCCCGATACCATTGAAGATTACGTCTACGCTACAGGTATATCTCTAATATGTAAAGCTCAAAAGTAATCGAGTATTTCGCTATTGGATGAGAATCCGTGGTAGCGAATCAATTTACGGCATCGTATATATTTGATTAGAGGTAAATATAATGCCTCGTGCTTTTCCTCCTTTACGATTTTCAACCAAAAGAACTTAATCCCCTATGTAAGTATTTTTTCTATTCATTTCAACTCACTTGATTGAAATCAGGCTACATCCACCAAATTTAATGTAAAAAAATCCAGGATATGTATTTATGCAAATCCAGAGAATAGTATTTTCTAATAACTAACATTCACTTGATCTACTACACGTAAATAATTTAAGGTAAATGAACATGATATATTTTTAAACTAATGAGGAAAAGAATGGAAAAATAAAATGGAGGGAAAGGAAAGCAAACGATATAGTTTCTAGGAATGCTACACACATTACTCAGAAGGGAGACGCCTGTTGGGTAAAATTCCAAGTAGCCAGGGAAAGGGATTCAGGAGATTCTGAGGGTTAATAGGATGTTTGAGACTAAAAGAGGGGATAATTCTATGGAAATACGAGGTCTAGGTAGAAAAAAGAAGAGGTATTTGGAATGACGCCAATTGTTGTAGAAAGTATACAAAGATAAATAATGAGTTATTGTAATCAGCCATCAGTATAGGTTGTAGCGATACTTTGTACCATGTTAGTTACGGCTTAGTACCCCAGTAGTGCTCTCAGGATTACAGTCACATGGTTCATCAAAAATCTTACGTAAGGCGGTTGACTGGTACTAAACAATTCAGCAATGAAATTGCGTAAGCGTAGCCGTGATTTTATTAAAATCATTGATTCAATAACTAGTGGTAACGTGCAGATAATAAAACTTTTCCTCTTCAGATTGAACGAGTAGGTACATGCTGATTTTGTAAGAATGGTCATACCGTTATGGCAGTTACAGTGTTTTCTCGAAAAACTTTACAAAAATATATGAAGTGGGAAACCTGAAGTTTGTTTATTAATATTGATATTAATAACTATTTAACAAATATGACAACATCTCATTGATTGGATTACTGAACCGTTTCTCGAAATTAATAATTTGAATCGGACCCGAGATGAAACAATGGATACCGCGTTGATTACAATTGGTATCGATTGGGAAGAAACTTGGATGTAAGATGATTTTTCTTCAGAGAGACGTTTGCTAAAAAGATTACTGGGAGAATCTAAATATAGTTTTGCAGTCCTTGGTTTTAACAAAGGAAAACAAAAGAGAGAGGGATTCAATTTTGCGTCCTCTTCTTCCACAAAAGCAATTCCATTATAAATTACCATTATTTTCGCGGTAAACGAAGTAGGTTAGCGAAGGGACTTGACTTCATCTTAACAATCAACATGAGCGTCGATCCAGAAAGAATAATTTATAAATATATTCTGAAAGGAAAATGGGACGAAATTGAGGCAAATATTTTTGAGAAAATCACTTCGCGATGTAAGGGGAAAAAATTCGAAAATTGGTGATTCATTGAAGGGTTCCCGTGTAATTCGGAGGTTAAAAGAGATCGCAAATATCCTCAAAGAACTACTACCGTGAAAAGTCCTTTGTGGAAAAGCCAATTTGAGACTGGTTTACAAAAAATAAAGAAACGACGAAAAATGCTGATGGCTCGATATTAAATGCAAAATTTGTATCTAAGAATTCCACGGGGACTCACTTTTCCCTTTTACTCCAAGAGCAAATAAAAATGCTTGTTTAAAACGTGTGTAGTCTTGGTGCTTCGTAACAATTCGTTTTCCCTTTGTTTTATGAGTTGGTCTAGGATCCACATTACCAGCAGTTTCAGCGTAAATACCATCGCAATCGTTCTCTTTTTAGACGAGGTATATACAAATGTAATTTTTTCAAGGAAAGTTTATTTCAAATTACTAAAACCCTTTACATTCAAGACGCAGAATCTAAATGGGGATGTAGTGTAGGATTCCCGTTGTAAAATACGACCGTAAAAAAACATAATGCTTGAAATGGATTTTATTATTTTAACAGTTTTCCCATTTGAAATAGTTTGTACCTTATGCATATGGCTCAGGAATTCAAAGTATCTGAAAACTACGGATAAAACTACGTATCATTAACATATTTGCAAAGGGCAAGAAGCATATACTTGTTGAAGAGCACTAAAGCTGCTTTGCTTTTGGAAATGGTTACTCTCTATATGGCAGAATTGGACAAAAGAAGCAAAAAATCAATCCAGGCTTCATACATATATATATAAGTGAAAGAAATATTATATAAAAGAATTTTGAAACGAGGAAAATTTCCGTCGCGATAGAGGAAGCTATTCAGGTCAACCTTTTCACGATCCAGCCTAAGTTTTCAGTGGAAAGATTCGAGGAGGTACGCCTTACTATGATCCTACCTTAGTTTATCACAACTCGGTCTTAACTGTATCGTATAATATCACGACTTGCATTACGTACATTTTTTCAAATATAAAACGAAAATGCACTCAAATCTGCCAAAATTCATTCAGTTCACTTTTAGGTAAGCTTTGCCTTTGAATACACATTAAATTTTGAATTCGGTAAGTAAAATGAAACTGAAGATAACCAGAAGTAGGTCGAGGTCAAATGCAATGGTACAAAAACATAAACGAGAAGGCAGGTTTGAAAAATGTACATTTGACCTTAAATTTCGAGAACTTGCTTTTAAACGGAATGTTCATCAGGTGTTAAAAAGTGAATTAAAAGGCAAGAGGTATAATCAATTATCAGATATCTCCAGAGAAAACGGAAAGAATAACACAATCGTTAGCATTTAGCAAATGACCCTGCGTATAAGCCATCCAACTCATTCCATCCAACAAGGTCAGCTGACCCTTTAAATCCTGTCAAACCTTTTTCCACCTTAAATTTCTTCACTCATCTCTACTAACGTACTTTCTCATTCAATATACTACCTTTTGAAATTCGACTGAATGTTTCTCTTTCCCATGTGTACAATGCTGCCTTAATTAAACTTCTATATTACGAAATATATGCAAGAGGTTACATCACTACTACTAAACATTCTTTCCGTAAATTTAACCCCTAAGTTCGATGTAAATATTGGATAGATGTTGGTCTCCACTTCATTCTCAAATTTTCTATTTTCCATATAGTTCCACTCCTCTCCTCAAATCATCGGCTACACTACTTAATGGCTACTGTTTTGTGCTACTATCGTGAGTATGGCAAGTAATGTTAACCCCATAGGTCCGGTGGGAAGATTTATATTGGATCTCGTCTGTACTAGATGATAGACCAAGGTCATTCTGCCATCTAGCGAAAACTATTACCGTGTTAGTATTGCATATTACCCACGAATTTAGGGAATTATTATTATTTTTATTGGCATCTACCGCATGAAGTAGGTTTTCCATGGAAACAGTATATAGTACGAGTATAATGGTACACATATGCATTCACTTGCCACTCCTAACAAAACAAAACCACGATTCCGACAGTAAAATTAGCTCCTTTTTAATTCAGCATGCTTCCCTCTTCCCTTCATTCCGTCTAAGATATCCATTCTATTTTTCCCCCTACTTCGTTTATCTTAATCTATCCACTCTATCACAGATTTTAACATGCCGGTACCAATCAAAACGCTCTAGATCCATTTTTCTTCCCCTTTTTAATCGATGGTCCCAAAAATTCTCCCTTCTCCCATACGATACCTAGCACTTCCTCATTTGCCTTCTTTTCAACCCACTTCACCTTTTCCATCCTTCTCCTCGTCCACATTCCTAAATTCTCCGATTTACACCTATCGTCTTGCTTTAACGACCATATTTCTGCGACTTACATAACCAAGGTTCATATTATTTTTTTGGATAACCGTTTCTAAATATCCTTATTCCACGTCCCTGCCATCAATTCCGTCCTAATGGAAGCTTATTTGCCTGAATTTATTCTGCATCTTATGTCCCTACTGTACTTTGATCCAAAACACTTCCTAGAAAGGTTTTTTGATCCATGGTTCCAGGAAAATTCCTGATCTAGTTCATGAACTCCTATTTTAATATTTGACATCTTTTCTCTCTCTCTCTCTCTCTAAAACCGCAGTATCCCTGTATTTTTTAAATTTATTTATCCCATACCTATCGCACACACTGTCCAATTCCTAAGCAATCCATGCAACCCCTTGGCTGACTGGTAAACTAACGTTTGATCATACTTAAACCTACCTGCTTTTTATGAATCGTCCACCGACTTTCATCTCTATATCCATTTTTTTCGCATATAAGTAGAAATTCATAGGATAAGATTTAAATAATTATTCCGTACAGTAAAACTCGGAATTAGCTTCTCAACGCCCAAAAATAGTTGAAAAAGGCATATTTAACGCTTTAGGTAACGCTGGCGTACAATGCTTAATTGAATGTAAACTTCCACATGGAAGCGATTTTCAGTCGACTGAATCCATAACGAGAAGCTTAGCTTTCGTATTAGCTGAGTTTCTAGGAGTTTCTCCGAACATGAAGGCTCAATATTGATCTGCGCAAATGAATATGACTTTAATTAAAAGCTTCGAAGTTTATTCACCCACTTAATATCCGGCTGAAACCAAGGAATAATTAGGTTTCGAGTTTGAACGGCGAGTTGAAATAGATTGATCACATGCCAAATAAAAGCAGGTGGAACAAAAGATAACGGAAAGACTAAATGGCTCGTGTTTTTTATTCCTAGCATGATATAAATACATATTTTAAGAAAGCACAAAAATAAGTTCCAATATATGTCCAAGCATTGAGCTAAATATAATATATGCAAATAATTATCATGTAATTAGTCGGAAATGATGATGGAATGCAGAGTGCCTTTGAACGACGGTTGACAGGAAGTAGCTAAATATTATATCACTTTGACTCAATGTATGCTGAATTAGAAGAGATTTTATTGAATGAAAACAAAAAAAAATTAGAAAGATAGAAGATTCTGAAATTTTGGGGGCTTTAAAGGAACAAGATGTTATGACGAAATACCGTACATACAATGTCACAGGCATTCGTAGTCGTGCGCGACGCGCCACAGTCCACGATGTTAATAAAGCCAATTTCAAACACTTAGGCTGTTCATACCTTAGACAAATTTCAAGAAACTGTAACAGTAACTTTAACGGAGTCACCCGCTATGTGTGCATTATAATGCAACAATTTCAGATTCATTAAACGAAAAGTGTAAAGCAGCATGGAGAGGTTTAGCCTGCTTCCTAAAGGTTCAAGTCAGCTTACAAGTTCTTGTAACTTGCACTTAAGGAATATGCTGAGAGCAATAGTTAATTTGCCTGGACAAAAATTGTATTTGAAAGTGTTGCTTAATATTTTAGACTGTTTTCAGAGGATTTGTAAATCGACTGGCAGCTTTGATAAACGGGTCTCTGATGAAGTATTATGAAGGACTTTCAATTATACAATATTATGTAGGGAATGCGAAGAGAAAAATGATGATTTAGACAACACCTTCATTGTTTGACATATTTACTACTTAATTATTGACTAATTATTGGCTGATAGGATAAGATGGTTTGATCATCTGCAAACCTGATTGCTTTTATGAATTCTCATATGAATTAAGAGAAATGTAATCTATGAAAAATGTAAATATCATAGCACAAGTACATTCAGATACCACCTTACGATTACATATAAAAAATCATAAGTTAATTGTCAAAAATTAAAGATATGAAACGTTACGGTCGTGCGATATCACAATAAGGATGGAAGACACGTAATTAGATAGCTACTCTCACTTGAAATTATTTTACTTATAAAAATTCAATTTTTAGATCCCCGTCACAACTAAAAAAACTGTCCGCTGTGGTAATAACAAGAAGAATATCCCCATGTAGGAGTAAAAAACACAGAATACTGACCAGCATACATGTTGTCATCGATGGCAACTATTTGTCACATCCTTTCGGCTGGTAAGTCGATGCGGACAGTGGGCAAAGTATTCATAAATATCCTCAGATTACTTATAAATATTAAATAATGATATAAGATTTTATACCATGCAAATATTGGCTGATATTTCGAAGACAAACGTTTACACAAATTGTTTGAGAACAGATGCTTTTAAGTCTGACGAATCAACGCCAACTATTCACCTCGTAAAGTTACAGCTCATTTAAATTTTTTGGCGCATAGCTTCCGTGCAACCCCATATCTCTTTCCCTGAAGGGGCGAAACTTATTTGGAACAGCCCCGGAAATATTAACCCTTTAGGATGGGCATGTATTTTGCTTCTGTCACGCAAGGGAGATAGAAGGCCGTTTTAGGGCCCGTATTCCTTTCCCTCGAGGCAATATTATATATCACCAGGCTAGGTCACACGGTATAAAATCTAATAGTCAACGCTTTCATCTTTCCGGCGGGGCAACCTATTTTTGGTTGTCTGTCGGAAGTTGAAGAATAACCGGCGGAAAATGTCGTCCTTCGTACGAGCGTAATTTGATTAAACTCGGCCATCCTCTGGGAGAATCTGGGTTTCTGACAATGGATGCGCAGAGCCGAAGCGTCTATCGTTAGGTCTGCCACAAAAAAACAGCTGGTGATTTGCTGGTTAGTAATAAAGCTGGTCCGAAATCTATGCCATTCTTCATTCAAAGTAATCCACTGCTGGTCGGGTGAAGCCCAGTGGTGATGATGACGGACTATATTATCAGGCTATTATTATTGCTCATGACTCATTCGCGAATGTGGGGCGACGTGGGCGTCGCGTTAGACAGGGGAAATATTGCAATCTTCATTCTTTTTAGGAGGGAAATTTATGAAAAAAAATATCAAACCGAACATCACTCTTCATTTGGCCAAAATAGATTTGAGGCTGGGATGAAGTTTTAAGGGATGACAAGGGATTCAATAGCAGGGAAATATGATCTGCAGACTATATAATATTTTATCAACGTATTATGAAGCAAAAGACTAAGTTTGCAGCGACATGGACTGCTATATACATTTATATACACTTGTACGTATATATATATATTCATTCAAACATAGAAATATGTATTAGGAAAGGGGATAGGAAAACACATAAAAGACGAACACCGGATATGTGGGGAAGGCGGATTTTGAGCAGATCACAAACGTAAAAATATTTCCTTAACCGGGATTTGAACACCGGACCTTCCACTTGCCGGGCGGATGCGCTACCAATTACGCGTAATCGGTAGCGCATCCGCCCGGCAAGGGAATCAAAATCCGCCTTCCCCACATGTCCGGTGTTCACCTTTTATGTGTTTTCCTATCCCCTTTCCTTATACCTATTTCCATGTTTGAATGAATATTTGTGCGCCGGATAGATTTCGTATTTGAATGTGTGTATATATATATATATATATATTCCGGGGCAAGGCACTTAGGGCACCTGCAGCTCTACCCAAGTTAGTTGATTTTTCGGGTACCAGATCTTCCTGGGAAACCATAACCGGCACAGGGAAAGGAACTGACCCCCCTACCCTGATGTGTGAATATTCACACGCCGTCGGGCTTGGTACATGGGTGAGCTCTACCATCACCTACTAAACCGACCTTCGGGTTGATTACTGTGTTTATGGTTTATATATATATATATATATATATATATATATATATATATATATATGAAAATGTCTACACACATACACACATATAAGAGTATATATATTCATGAAAATATATGTGTACACACATATGTGTATTTTTTATATATATTTATGCACACCTCCATATACATATTTTCATGCAGCGGAGAATATGATCACATAAATGGATAATTACTTCACTCTAATGTAACTAATTCCCATTCTAAAAATACTCGTACGCCTTTTCATTCCCGTCCTTCGACTAAAAACAATAATCTGATAGACAATTCTACATTTTATCTTTCTTAAATAAATTTGAATCAAACTCAATGAAAAAAGTTGCCCCGAGGAGTCGAATATTTTTTTTTCATAAACAAATTACGCCCATTTTACCGTGGGTTTGGAGTAAATTTTCCCTACTCGTCAATGTTACCTCCTCTTCCCTCGTAAATGTTCCCTTCTCTGCATGTAAGAGCAGGCTGAGAGGTGAGGGAAAGAAGACTCGAGAATCATGTATTTGCGTCAGGGATAGGGGTCAAATAAGGCAATCACTCCGTAACCGGGGGTTGGGATTTGGGCGGATGTGTAAGTATGGCGGTAACAATTCTACAGCCAGCTGAATACAGTGAAACCGTTGTCGGATAGTAGATACATATTGCATTGAATTCTTACATAACTTTTCGTATTGCGGTCTACCTTAAACTTATTTCTACACAATTACGCTCTGATTGCACACGACAGTTTTTTCTATAATCACTCGTGCCCTTAACTTAGCACAACAGTGGCTGTTAAAAAACACATTCCCATATTTAAACAATTCTTTTTGATTTATTATTGTAGTTTTTTGACACAAATCGAACATGGGTGTAAGAATACATTACTTTTATGCAGGTTGGTCAATTTAGTAAGTTGCTTTGTTAAAATTTTATGGATTAATTAAATGCAACTAGTTATTTATTATAATCCGGGCGTTTACCGGATATCCTTCGACAGGTGATTGCAACGTCACCAGTGAAAACAAACCCTAATCCCCCTTTTAGGCCGATTCTTTTCGATGATAACTGATGCATCCCATTTTCAGACTTTTTCATCCTTTTTCCTCCATAACATGCAAATATCCTCGAAACCAAATTTGTTTCCTTCCTCCCATTTCATTTATATTTCCCCACTCTTATTCAAGCATTTCACCTCGGACGTTTACACACTAATAATTTTACAGAAATAACACAACCCATTCACTTGGCTGCTTTTACAATTCATCACAGTTTTCTGCTCATTCTATTCCACAATCCGCTCAATTTAACGATCAAAGGGAAGAAAGAAAAGGGGTACATAGGAACCCTAATAACGATGACAATAACAACAGAAATGAGCGCGAGAATGGAGCGGTGAGATAAACGCTAGTCAGTGATGGAGAACCACGATCTTTGAGGAAATATTCCCATGCCTATCAAATTGCTCTCGGGAAACACTCTCAGGCGGCGATAAAGCAGGAGAGCTTGGATCAAGTCGGGGAACGAGGGAGAGAAAAAAATGGAAAAGAGAGAAGGAAAAAAAAATCGCAATAAAAAGAGGGAGTGAGGGAGGATGGGGAGACCGAGGGTATTAAAGGCCTTATCGGCGTACGGAATAGATTTTTCCGAGGACAGGTGGGGGGATGGGTGACCTCCGGGGAGGAATTGCAAGAAAAATGGGACCTCAAGGGTTGAGAGAACTCGGAGAGCGAGGCGACAGCACCGGAGTACTAAGCGGGCAAATCGGTGGCGACGTAGGCGGAAATTTTATGCATGGCTGGTCTACCGATTAGAGGGAGGTTTTGAGCGAACCGTGGTAACTATTACAAATCGCCGTTGACGACTGAAGCATTTCCGGAAAACGTAAAGCACCTTTTACAACCTACTTTCACTTCATACCCTCAAAATTCGCGGTGGAGCATTGGAAACGGAAATATATAATAAGACGCAGGATGAAATTAAAGGTAAAATATACGAGAAGCTGAATTAAAAGAGAAGAAACATAAAGATTCAGTACTTGTTTCCTTCTCTGCCCAACTTTTTTTCTCCCGCTCTCACCAATCTAACATCTCAAAACCTTCAGGATACACTCATAACCTTGCCTTAATGATCGAATTTCGAGTATTCGTATAGTACATACTCCGCTCCCCTTTTGCAAATAAATTCATTGCAATTTTAGTTCGTGTCCCTTTCCTCAGTTATTTTTCTTCTAGTCAGTGCTTCTTTTATAAATGCAAACATTCTTCTAACGCCGAAATTAAAATAAACTTTTTCCTCTACTATACTGTCAATATACGTCAATGGCACCCTGATATCAAGGTTATTTCTACCTTACGAGAAGCTCATTTTTTTCATTTCAATGTGTTAAACAGTCATCACATGCTTCTCCTTACTATCCACTGAATCACTTAATAAAAAACTGCAATGGCTATTTGGATACCTTATTACTGCCTAGTTACCGTAACTCCGAGTTAATCACCTCGTCTAGTTAGTATCATTGTAACAAAGTTAATGAAGAACTAATTTCACAATCGGTCAACTTTCCACGGTCAAATGAAACAATCCAACAAAAAACCGACTCGCGGCTGATGGAAAAAATATTTTTGAAAGAAAATGCTTAGCAATCGGTATGACTCATTCACGTGTATACTATGCACTTCCAGAGGTCCAACGCGTTCTCTAAAAAGATGTGATCACAATTTCTGGTCATCCACTCCATTAATACATTATTACGCCCCTCCTGTGCCGATCGTACCTTGGGTCTAATTTAGGGTTTACTTGGACAGTGGTCTTCAATAGTTGGCAGTTAGTTAGACAGTGTCTTCAATAGTATACTACATTGAGGACACCGATTTTTAAGGTAAGGGTAAAAATCACTACGCACTTACGTAAGATCTATGGCTCACACAACTCACATATTCAGGGTTGAAAGAGAAAGTTGTGTCTTTCCTTTGGGCTTATTAGTTCTGATTCCGGGAAATGCACAGAATTTGGTTAAAAATGGGGTTGTTCAGAAGTTCTGCTCTGATTTGAACTCGTGACTGCGAGCTGAACGCTCTACCTAATTGTCTATCACGTCGCCTCGATTGAGCACACGTCATAAAATGTATAGTAAGGATACAGTTTCAGTCGATAGAGCAATAACTTTTTCACTCCCTGGTTTTTGGCCGTATGGCACGCATTAGATATGAGGATATTTAAATATGAAATTTTCAGAAAAATTATTTGCTGTTAAGTACGAGGGGTATTCTTAAAGTAAGTACCGTTTGCTTATATTTAAATATTGGCTCTTCAGAACACAGTTTCGCTCCTGCAGCGCCATCTACTGATTCATTGAGAAGCTATAGCAGCATTTATTTTGTTTCAGAAGTCGCTTGCTTGTCCGTGCATGCAAACAACAATGTCCGCGACAATCGTTTATCCCGCCAGCTGTGAAGTACGTTCTGTCATACGATTCTTGTAATCAAAAGGATTGTCGCCTGCTGAAATTCATCGGGAATTATGCCTAGTTTATAAACCTACAGTTATGAGTGAAGGAAAGGTTAGACAATGGTGCTGTGATTTTAAAAATGGACGAACAAATGTCCATGACGAAGAGCGAAGTGGTCGGCCCAGTATTCTGACCTATGAAATTGTTTCGCAAGTGGAACAAAAACTGCGATGTGATCGTCGATTAACAATTAATGGCCTGGCTGAACAATTTCCTCAACTTGGACGCACTACTGTCTACAATATTGTTACGGAAAACCTCGGATACCACACATTGCGTGCAAGGTGGGTACCGAAAATGCTCACCGACCACCACAAAGAACAAAGAATGTCCAGTGGACGAGAGTTTTTGGGTCGTTGGGAACTCTTTAAACCACCCACCGTACAGTCCTGACCTTACACCCAGCGACTACTTCCTCTTCTTGCACTTGAAACAGTGGTTCGGTGGACAACGTTTCGAAACCGAAGAGGAACTCAAGAATGGCGTTGTCGATTGGTTCAACCCTCAGGCGGAGAGTTTCTATGAAGAAGGGTTAAAGAAGCTGGTGCAGCGGTACGAAAAATGCTTAGAAGTGAACGGCGATTATGTAAATAAGGGAAGAAGGTTTGAAGCTAACTAAAAGTGCCAATAAAATGTGTTTCATATGAGTATATTTTTTCCTGTGACCAAACGGGCCTTACTTTATGAACACGCCTCGTACACAACGTTTTGGCAAACGTGGTAAATGACACCAAAATCTAGCCGTGTCCTCACTGGAGGGACATACTATATTTCAAATGTTGCGTCGTAATTACTAGGAGCTATGCATTAGTATAAATTTGGGGAAGAGATTTGCGACGCCAGAGCATATTGTCTTAAATTTGTGATGCCTTACCTTGGGTCGGATCCGTTTTTTGCCAAACCTTACAAAAGAAGGACGATTCGGTAAAAAATAGCATTTTTCGGTAGAGCAAAAAATTAGAATACTTTCTCAATCTGGGGATTGAATAACAAAACCATTTTCTTTAATCACCTTGCAACATAATTAGCACCGGTCTAAATTCGTTCAATTATTCTTTTCCTATTATATTGCTATTTATGCCTATTATATTATTACTGATTCTTATAATATGATTATTTCTTAATATATTATATATATTATTTCCCATTATTATTTATATGATAATTCAATGCTTCCCTTTGTCACGAGTTTTCTTTAAATTAACACTTTAAAGTTATTTATTTTGTCAGCGTACTTTCTCATCACGTTACTTATTCTCCGCATGCATGGTTATGCTATTTGCGTATCACAACATACGTACGCACCATCTATTTTCACCTCATTTCCACATGAATTCTTCCCTCTATATATTTAGATGAAGAATCTGCTCTCCTATTCCATCCACGTGGTCAAAGTATACCGTTTTGTGCCCAACAGAGTTTCCTTCCGAAGGAGTTCGCCGCGTGTATTCGTCACCACATCTGTTACTCTTCGGATTTCTCATTCTTGCCTCGGCTGGCAAACCCCTTCCCGAGGAATCCACCCCTAAGACGTCGCACCATAAGGTTTCCATCTCCTACCCCCTTTTCGGCTGGGGAATTCAAGCCGCGATTACAGATGCAATCCTCTTTCCATATTATTGCTCTACTCCCTAGGAGTCAATATCTCTTATTTCATCTGTGAGAACTAAGCGTACGACGAAGTTCTCGTCATAACCGCCACCCGATACGGTTTTCATAGCTCTTTGAAATCTTATCTCAATTATTTTTCGCAAATTGATCGCATTAAATTAAGAATTAAATCAAAATCTGACCGAAAAAATAATAATAAAAAGTTTCAAAAATATTTTTTGTCATTCCACTGGCTGTGGATATACAAAATCAAACAAATTTCGTGGAGTTAATTTTTCTCTGTCCAGTAATAATGCTGATAAAATAACCTTTAGATTAAGATTATCGTTTCTATAATTAAACATAAGGAAATAATTCAATTGAAATAAACGAAATTTTCAAAACAGAACTAAAGTTTTGACAGAATTATGCCATGCATCAGAAACGATGAGGCTGGTGTCATGGAAAAGGGACAAAAATATCCGTCGTAAAAATAAAATACAAAATCTCGAGACACTAAGAATTCGTCATGAAACATTATGGAGCCATCGTGAACTAGTATAGTAGATGGCTAATAGATAGAGTGAAAGTAGATGCAATATCACAAATATTTTACCAGCAACGCGTGCTATTAATGTTTTAATGTGAAAACATAAAACAGGCGACGAGGAAAAGTAAATGTACTCGCATTCCGTTAAATACTAATTGAAACTATTTCTAGTTCATTAAAAAATATCTAAGTTTAAAGCTCGAACATGAACTTGAATTGCATATTCTTCTTCTGTCTCCAATTGTATTTCGATGCTTATTACCTTATCCGAGATGATTCCGATAATCCGTATTTCATGCCATCTTTAAATTGCTTGCTTTGATAGTGCTCGCGTCGCTATCAGCAGTAACTTCCCTCAGAACGAGGACAATATGCACGCGCATGAAAGAGCTGTCACAAGTCCCTTCGTTAGTGTAGGACGTCCTTTTACCCGAGGCTCGTTGCATTCTCATTTACTGCCGGTGTTTACGTTGGTTATGGCCTGAAAGTTATTAACCGTATGATGGACACCTGCATATCGTGGTTGAGTTGAATACATTGCAGAACTATGCATTTATTTTCATCCATGGATTCCCTCGTCAGTTTACGGGCTCACATCCTTACTTCCTCTTTCCACCCTCAAAATTATTTGTTTAATCCTGGTCTCTTTCTCTTAGTTAAAAGATTTAATATGATACTCTTTAAAAAATGTACTTAATGTTATTAAAAACCTTTTTAATAACATCAAGTGAAAATAACATCATATTCATATTGCCTAATAATCTATTCATAATATTTACCTCCTATTTGACTCGTAGTTTGTCACGGATATCCATAACAACGTAAATAAAAATTTCTGCGAATGTTTTGCATATTTTTAGATAATAATCAGCCTTAAATTTGCGTAAATTACGGGTCACAACACTGAATGTAAAGCTCTCAAAACGAATGGTGGCATATTTTAATGATAATTAATAGATGATTCACTCCTTTTCTAACTTTCACCATAAAACGCATGTGAAAATTGCATGGTTCATTCAAAAAAATAATAGACGATGTAATATATTACTAATCTACAATAAGTCGAGTGAAATACCTCCTGTTCGAATGTGAATTATTTTATTACGAAATAGTCATGGATCGGAATTCCACTATCATGAATTCTGTTGGGAGCAGAAAACTCGGCCACCAAAGAAAACCCCACAACGATTATCGTTAATTTTACGTCCTTTTGATCGATTTCCCCCCAGTTCATGCTCTCCAAGTTCGACGAAGTTTAGGACTTCTGCATTATTTTGGATTGTACAAGAAAGAAAGAATAACCTTTCTTTCAGGGACAAATTTTTGAGTTTCTCTGCGGTCAGATTATAGATCTATCCTACCAAGCATCGCCGCGATCTACCGTTTCCATTCACCAGCGAAGTTACCGAACGCCTGGGGATGCAAACACTTCGTCTCTAAACTTCCTCCAAATCCCCACAATATCACGTCATCTCGGAGAGGACACCTGGTTGGACCACGGGGCGAAATCGCATCTCCCGGCCCGACGGATCTTGACCGCTGGCGCTGCATGTAGAGGGAGTTTAGGGAAGGAGGAAGGGCGATAGAGAGGCAGTGAGAGCTTTAAGACTCGCGTTGGCATCCGAGAGGTCTCCCTCGGTGAGGAGAACCCTTCTAACGAGCTTCTGCGCTGATTAACGGCTCTCCCGACGTACTGAGTAATGCTCCCTCGAGTGCCGCTCGCCTTCACCGCACGGCTGAGGGTTGGGGATACGTACCCCTCCCCTAGCCCTGGCCTTGCAGGAAATAACTTCGCTCCACTTTCGACCGCATATTCGTGGTGGGTTCGTGGGTCGCTCGCTTGGGCGTACCGATCATCCTGTCGCCCGGCCCGCCAAATTTATAACAAGCCGAGGATTGTCTCGGCCGCGGAATGTACGCATTTGCGTCCTCCGAAGGAGGACTCGAAAGACGACGTTAAGACATACATCCCGCTGGTTTCCGACTTAGATAAGGGGACGGCTGAACATATTGGAACGTAAAGCTAAGTTCTACTTATATCTTTATGCATAAAATTATCGATAAAAATCGCAAAAAGTATCGCATAAAACATTTTTTCATATCATCTTACGTTTAAAAAAGTACATGCTTTTCCGAATGCCTTTTTTTCGATCATAACCATAATTTAGCAATATAATCAAAAGTTAATTTAGCGCATTTATTTAAAAATGAAATGCATGGCTGAAGTACTGAAAACGTAGTCCATCAAATTGGTTAATTCATCACCATTGCATTGATTTCCATATAAAATGCAGAGAGTAAGACTCTCTATGTATACACTCGTACGCTTTCTTTCTTCTTTATATTCATTTAAAGAAATGATTTAAAAAGAGGGGACAGTGAATTTTATTCTTGAGAGTCCCGATTTGCGGTTAAGACAGTAAAATTAAGATTTTTCGTATATCACATTTTAATATTATTGGTATTCTGCCTTTTTAAGGTAGGCTTTAGATGGACACACAATATACAACGGAACAACGATCAATTCCTTTGCCCCTACTACCAATACACAAACTGACATCCAACAATACAATTAACCCTGCTACAATTCCGCTATACTTATTCCTCCCTTCACGTTTAACAAGGCTATCTTTTCCCAACCTCTCCCTCGCTTCTTCAACGTTCACCCCTCCTAAAATCCCATTCACAATTAAAAATACTCTTCATCCATCTTTTCTGCCTTCTTTGATCTCTGCCAACAATCTTCTCTCCTCCCTCACCATACCCAACATTTCTTCTTTTGTTCTCCTTTCCATTTCAACTCTTTCATCCTTCTCCACATTCAATTACAATGCGTGCCTATCATTTTCCTTGAGTGACCACGTTTGACATCGTAAACAACCACAAATCGTGTTGAAGTTTTCACTAATATTTTATTAACACTTTTACTAAACTACTTCTTTTTTGTAAATGTTTCTTCATTTTCTTCTTCTAATAGTCCTACTATTTTCACCATTTTAGTTCAAAACACTTCCAAGAAGGTTCCTCATGGTCAAGCTTATGAACTCCTATTTTAATAATTAATATAGCTTTTCTCTTTCTCAAAAACCGCATGAAATTTGGCTCGTTTACATTTATTTCCATTTTATACCTATCGGATTGACTTTTTAATGAGCTAAGCAATGCTTGCAACCCCTTGGCTGAAAAACGGTTGCGGTTGACCTCCCGCAAACCTAATTAATTTAATGAATATACCTACGACCTAAATTATTTAACAACAGGTATTGATGGAAACCCCTCTCATACTCACTTTCCTAACACAGCTAAATCCTGACATTTCATCGGTAACTCACATCTGAGCAGTCTGATACTTTTACAGGTTAAGGATAAATCTTCTACCCCTTGAGTCTACTCCTATTTGTTTTAAAAAATTCATTAATTTTACCCAGTTTAATAGATATTACACGAACAAGGTGTTTAATTTCATGTGAAGATGATTAAATGTATATAAATTATTCACAATATGGTACTTGAGAAGCAATACTTTCCATGAAACATTGAAAACATCGGGGATCGGGATGGTTCAGAGGCTAACGTACAGGCTTTTCACCGCGAAGGTTCAAATCCTGGAGAAAACAAATATTTTTCAGTGGTATCCCAATCCCTACTTGAGGTGCTTTGTGAAGAGCACTTTGAGTGATTACGACGTCCGTTGGATGGGGCGTAAAACTGCGGACCCCTTGGCGCCTCTCGTTAAGAGTAGGCTAATTCTGACACCGGGTTTCTCCTCCACCCTTCCTTTCCCACCCATTCCTAATAGCACAAATGACCTTGACTGTCGGTTCCTTCCTCAACAAAACAAAACAAATGAAAAAGGCGGGCATCTGCAAGTAGGATTTATCGAAAGAAAAAAAAAACTTCAGAAACTCCAATATAACTCCAATGCAAGAGAAAACCGACTATTTTGAAGATAACTCTTCCATCGGAACGTCGGGAAACTAGCCTTCATGCCGCCTGTTGTTCTCTCTAGGTGTGCATGCAGATAAAATCGTGGATGCATTCGTGGGCGGATAGCATGGGAGGGGGGAGTGAGAAGGCGGAGACTGCCGTCGTAACCCACCGAGGCACCTGTGCGGCATATTTTATCGCCTAACAGCTGCGACCCCGCGGAAGGAAGGCCAAGCGAAGAACTGGACCAACCAACATAGAGCGGAGAGGGAAAACAGGTGCCGTTCCCTCATTTTATTTTATCGCTTCCGCCCACTATTCTTCGCATTCCTTCCGACGGAGCCGTCCCGTTGTGGATTTTATTTTGTTCCGGAGGAAAGTCATAGTGGTGGTGGCGGTGTTGGAAAGGGAGGAGGTCCGGGAGTTGTTTCAGCGAGAGAAGGGAGGGTGGCGAGGACGACAGGGAATGGATGGGGAGGGGGCAATGGAAAACTTTTGCAGGAAAAGTGGGACGATTTTTTTACGGCCGTCTACGATATCTCCTCCCTTTCAACCCCCCCCCCCTAACTCCCCCCTCCAACGAAGAAGAGACGGATCGCGTTGGGTCTTCGAGGACGGATGTTCGAGGAGATGAGACCGGGAAAGTCGAAGGGTTGGGTGGACTAGAATTGGGAACATACGACGGGGAGGGGTGAAGAGGAAGTCCTTATGGAGGAAAATGTGAAGGGAATCGGAGGAATGGGGTAATATCTGGGGAAGTGGTAAGGGGAGGGTGGATCGGTTGAATTGGGCGGGGGGGAGGAGAGCGTAGGAGATATAAGTAGGGGGATGTGTGAGATTGAGGGAGAAAGGTGTGCTACCGACGGGGGGGATCCGACAGAATCAAGTGCAGATGTGCATGCATGATGAAAGAGAAAGCTTGTGCGAGGAGTGGAAGTGGTAAAAGTGAGAGTGGTTAAGAGACCGTGCGGGGTGAACGAGAGAGAAAGAGTGGACACTTTCGTTTATGCCAACGGTATCTTTTCTCCATCTATGAGTTGTCCTTGCACATGACAAACACTTAAGTCCAGCATATTGATTCAGAATCGTCACCTCTTACAGCAGTTTCAACCGATTCAACATTACGGGGTGAGATATTCTGTAAAATTATCGAAAAAAAAAGAAATTCTTCCGGGCACAACATCTGATCTGGGCTCTTCGCTCAAACAAAATACCACATCACAAATACCGGAGTTCACGCTAATCGTGCTAATGGACGATTGTTTTCCTCAGATTTCAGTCGAGTGGCGGTAATGTTGCAATTATATTCCCGGCTTTTGATTTACTTTGCACTTTCTTGAAAAGAGAAAAATATGGTAACCCAAAACCTTTTCCACTAATCTCCAGATTTTTCTTCCAGCTCAATTATCAGAATGTGAGAGTCACAGCAACCACGCATACGTACATGTACATGGCGGGTGCAATGCTATTTCCAAAAAGGCGCGAAATACTGCTTCTGAATTTAGCTTATCCGTCTAACTTTAAATGAAATGATTGCATTTCGAATCCTTTGTACAAGACGGTAATGTATGATCTTTATTACCTTCGCTGCTTACAATTGTAATCCATATAATTATTGAAATGATATCGACAAATATTCCTCTGCACAGGCTTACTAGTCAAAATATCATGAGAATAATCGACCATATTTACCAATGAATTCCTCGGTCTTTGTCTTTCTCTCAAACATTCACTCTTCTTTCATACGACTGCCACCCGTTTTCACAAAATGAACAAAACAGTGTAGCACTCCCTTGATTGTAAATTCCGGGTACATTAAGTTACCATTAATGGGTGTCCAGTCAGTCCCAAGTTTCGTTCCCATATAATTTTTTGGGGTGATATATTCTTTAATACATTGTACTTTTTACAAACCCAGACAGATAAATTTAATTACTTTTAAATGCAAGATGGAAAACATAACAACTATTGAATGAAATATTTATTGTCACAGACATGAATCAAATGCATATCGATCTTCTTTAGATTATGTTACCGTGAAAATGAGACAGGTTTTGAATGGTATCCCATTTATATGCTATTTTTATCGTCATATATTTACAGAGTTCGATGCATTACCCTGTTGAAGGACAATTTCATTTAACGACTGACTTTCATCGGACTTCTTCCAGGGCACAGGGCCATTTATTCTAGCGAGATTACTACCCCGTTTTATTGCAGCGACTACTCGTCATTTCCTTGAACACTCGGTAAGATCAACACCACCTCACTCCTCTCGCAAATGCAGTTGACGTCCCATGCGGATTCCACAAGTGATAAGCATGGGAAACAGCTGCTCTGTAACTCTGACGATAAAGGAGACTGTCACGATAAGAAACAGCGAAGAACGGGGACGTCGGAAAATCGGGTAATTTTGTCAGAAAAATCGAATTTTGAAATATCGCCAAATCCACATTTTCTGAAAGAAATACTGCTGATTCGATAAACGCTGTCACCTGCAAGGTTGTCGGAATTGGATTTTTTTTGAGGAAAGGTATCTGGAGGTACGTGCGTCCTGCACGAGGGCGGAACAGGTAACAGAGTCGTAAATCTTGGCGTTAATCCCCTTGCAACGGAAGAGCGACGCGATGTATTTCACATGGGAATTAACGCAGTTTTGATTGAGATGGCAACAAACTTTTTTCTTGTGACTCCGCCGATTCAACTTCGTTCCTTCGAATAAATATGGAATGGTAATAAATGTACTTTGGAAATGAGAACGAATATTAGCAATGCGATCTAATTTTCAAACATGAAATAAGACCTCACAGAAAAAAATTGAATTCAATGAGACTTTCATCTTATGATAACAACTAATAAACTCCACCATTAATGATGCTGACATTCATGAGGAAAAGATTTGGTAAGCAAAACCAATAGGTTGGGAATAGTGAAGAAGACTCTCAAGAAAACTTGGACAACTGCAAGTCTAACCTTGCAGAAGTTTTATGGGTCACGGACCGTCTCACCACCCTGGAAAGAAGTAAAACGAAAAATATTTTTCAGTTTCATGAGTACATGACTAGAATATCGCGGTTTTTCAATGGCACCATCCAAAATTTTCGCAATGTCAAGACAACATTCAAATGCTTCGTAACAATTATGAAAAACAATAATAGTATTTTACAGCAACTTTGGATAAACTTATTTATGATAAGCATCAGAAGTCTTGGCCCAGTTTCCGACTATATTGACAACTTTTCCGAATATACTGTTTTCGTGTGTACCACTTTAAATTTGTGTCATAAAAGAACTGAAAATTTTGAAAAATTTGTAAGACGAAGATAATACCTAAACTCTACTTAAAAATGGAAAAAATTAAAGGCATTCAACCATAAAACGGAAGCGTCATTTACATTTTTAAGGAAAACTCAGCAAAATCATTAAGTTTAAAACGCAAAATTTAAAGAATAGTTTTGCTGCCAGGCGAATTTGTTTTACATATTTTACTCCGTCAGCAACCAAGAAGCAAGAGAGAAGCAAGCAAGAGAGATCACCCGGCCATTAAATTAGTATTATTTTGTATGATAAAGCGTTGTGTAAAACTAATGCATCTAAATATGAAGAAAGGTCTAGAATGAAATGAGAATGGAAGAGAAAAATTTAATAAACCAATGATTTAAAATCAAACTGTTGGTTTACTCACTCCTATGATAACGACTGAAATTGAGATTTTAACACAAATTTATATACATTAGCGTGGAAAAATCTAATGAAACCAAAACGAGGATCTAAAAATAAAGAAATATGAGTAGGAGCGTAAACAGGGAATCGTGACAGCAAATAGTGGTAAAAATAAGGAAAATGTTCATTAAAGTACATAAAAGAAGTGCGTTTTACTGTGATAGTGAAATATTGTTAATGAAAGCAAAAGGACCAAAAAACTAAGACTGAGAAAAATATGGCAAGACGGGAGAATCAAGAAGATTAAGAACTATGTGAATCACTAATAAAATAACCATTTTAGCTTATAAAGAAGACAGTATCATTTTCGAGCATGAAAAAAATTAGAAAAAAAAGAGACGGATGGAAGCACTTCGGTGAAAGGAGAGACAAGCTCATTTGCCATATTTTACGGCATAAAAGCTTCTGGAGACGATAAAGGCAATAGAAATGGCTGAAGAGAACTATATAGAAGACGCCCATGAATGGAGTAAGTCAGGCATGTAATGAATGATAAACGCAAACGTTGGCAACTACAAAGAAATAAGACTGCCAGCTTCGGGGAGAGAGCTGGGCGGAGAACCCTCAAGCAGATTTGACGATACATAAGTCCTCGTGATGAAAAATATTTAATTAGCATATTAATTTAAACAACTGGCAATTCGCGGTTTGGCAGCAAACTGTTGCGATCCTAAATTCTCGGAACATACTCCTGATAGAATGGAGGGTTGAGTTAATGCTAGGCATGTGTGTGCTTGTGCGTGTATCTATATCAATGATGTAGAGGCACTCACGAGAGAAATATAACATTGGACGGCACAATATAACACAAATATAAAATATAAACTAGATAATACGTAAAACGACACTCACATTACGTAACACGTGTCATTTTACGTGATATATATTATATATATATATATATATATATATATATATGTACATATATATATATATATATGTACATATATATATATATATATATATATGTACACATATATATGTACATATATATGTACACATATATATGTACATATATATGTATACATATATAAAACTTTGACAGCAACACACAATATGAGAACACATAAAAGGAACACACACGTTATTTCTCGATAATTTCGCCGAATTGAGCTCCGTCTTCCTTGGAAGATTAGTTAGGACTGAGTCCTAACTAGTCTCAGTCAGGAGTGCCAGCTAATATTTCGAGGAAGGCGGAGCTCAATTCCGTCGAAATTATCAAGAAATAATGTGTGGGTGTTCCTTTTATGTGTTCTCATATTGTGCGTTGCTGTCTAAGTTTTTTATTCAACACTTCCGTGTTACTTCTAAGAAATCATATTATATATAATATCATATATATTACATATATAATATTTATTTTATTTTATGAATATTTAGAAAGGAGGATACGGATGATAGGCAGGAGGGGAGGGCAGGATTATACGTACGATATATGTATTTTACACTCGCACAAAAATCGGAGATGGCGAAAAAGAAACCTGGATAAGTTTGAAGACTCTTGCACTGGAACGCACCGCATCCTAACCCGTGGGGAAAACTACTTCTCCGAACTGGAGAATGAGGAAAGGAAATAAAAAGACTCACAGAAGATTCAGAGAACGCTGGGTAGGCGGTGGAGAAAACGAAAGAAGAGAGTTGTGGAGTTATGGGAGGTGGTTTTGGAAAGGTGATGCAGTGGAAGGGACGAATAGGACGTCTGGGAATCGACCCCGCGAGGAGATTTCTCGAATGGAACGGAGAGAGGGGAGGCATGTGGAAGGAATCGAAGGAGAGAGGAAAAAGACGAAAAATATAGGTCGAAGGAGACGGGAGCGGTTGGGGAGAGAAAATCTCTACATGAGAATTTTCGGGATCGGAACTGTGTTACGGTTAACTGAGTCAGACGTTGATCTTGCTATTGGTTCTCGAATCAAGTCAAGTACCCTGAACGGAGTTGAGGCGCCTGTCGGATGCATTTAATCCGTTAATCAGTCGATCGCTCTCGGCTTTTGGTGTGCTCGCCGTTTGACGTTCTTCATTCCCGAGTACTCCGAGAAAAGATCCGTTGAAATCGTATACGGTGTCACGCGATTAAATTTTTGATTAGGACGAATGCAAATTTGAAAAGGACGAAAACGATTGGCTGAACATATTCCCCCCATTCCTAAACAGCACATTTATTTTTTGAAATATTCCTATTCATGGTAATCATTTGGGTTTACACCAAAATCGAGTACCGGAAAAAGTAGATGGTTTTAATGATATTTCCCTAAATTCGGTATATAGTATTTGTTTTATGCTGAAATAAAACTCACTTGAAAAAGTACTAATTAGGGTGTTGGTAATTTTTATTTTTGATTATGGATACTTTAAAGTTTAGCTTACTTGCATGCACTAGATTCATAATTTGAAATTTTTCGATTAACTTAACAAGTCAATTATAATTAATGCATGCGAAGGTCAAAAGCTCAAAGTCGAAAATCGACTGCTTTGAATAATGTGAGGTGGCAGGGAGTATTAAAACAATTTCATAAAAAAAATTAAATTTGAAGACTATCAATAATAAAACGATAAAAATAAATTCGTTGAGCAAAGTGAAAAAAAAACTTTTAGCGAACTTCGGACATTAAAGTTAATGCCGCTAGTGCAAACTACGCTTGAGGTTAATAATAACCTGAATAGGATTATGATGTAAAATTATTATCTGCTCGATAAAAACTAATAGAAACGATTCATAAAATATGCACATTCCTGCGTATTTACAGTTAATTATTCATATACACATGTGATACATTTGTGATGAGGGTGGCATCAGGCAGCTATCCACTTGCGAGTTCTCTAATACTCATTTTTTTGCTCGAATAGAGAATATTGTTTGAATCAATTTTATTTTCCGTTGACCATCAAACGTATTGCATTAAAAAAGGTAAGTAAAATAGTTAATAGTACACCTGCTTGTTGGGAAATGTATTTGTCTCAATTACTTTGGAGAGTTAAGCGTGCGTCGCATTTGAATTAATCCTTATTTGGTTGCCACTGAACAATATCTTAAAATTATACAAAATAAGCGGGTCACGGTAGTCCTGGAATAGAGCGTTTTACGCAAAGTCCTGGGGGACGTTGAGCGTTAGAGCATGCCTGCCGGAGGACCGAGGGTACGATCTCCAGGCAAGCTCTCTGGGCACCTGCAGCTCCTCCCAAGCTATGTGATTTTTGGGGTATCAGAATTTCCTGGGTAGCCATAACCGGCCCGGAAAGGAACTGCCCCCCCAACCCTGATCCGTGAATTTCACATTCTAAAATCACATTCTATATTTACTTGGGGACATCGTATAATTTCTACAATTCCGACAAAAAAGGAACATTTATCATTAAAATAAAATTCAAAATAAAATAATCAAGGTAATTACGCAAATTTAAACGACGAAAGAATGAATTAAACTATTATTGTTTTCAAAAGACTTCTTTCAGTTGAGCTCAAAGATATTTCTTCGAGCGAAGAAGGAGAGTGAAGCGTAAGAGAATAATTCAAAACGATATTCCAATCCGAATAAATCGGAGCGTCCCTACGGAAGTTACAAGAACTTCTCAAGAATTGGGAATGTGAAGAGCTTTCAATTCTCAATATCTTCTCAACCCGTCTATCTATTCCTCTCCCTCAAGCCCGAAACGGCACTCCTCAACCTCTTGTTTGGAAAAAAGACGGAAGAGAGTGACAATTGAAATACTCCCTGGGAGGTACAACGAATTACTACTGCATATCAATTGTTTCAACCACCCTCCCCTTCCCTCTTCCCCCTTTCTTTCGGCCAGCCTGTCGTCGAGTACATTTTCACATTGAGGTCCGGGAATTCGAGTTTACGGTGGGGGAGGGGGTAGAGGAGTGCTTCAGTAAGGTTGTACAGTCAGGACTGGGGCGTAATTTTTCGAGCAAGACGAGTACTGCTGGTGGAGGGAGGAGATGCTGGTCCCTCAAGGCGTGGTCTCTCTCCGTCGCTCCCTTTTAGCAGCACATTGAGACGAGGGGGAAGGGGCGAATAGACAGAGCGAAGAGTTGGAGTGAGAGACTTCTCAGGGCACCGTTGAGAACGTGTTCGTCGTGGACGTGTCCCTGGATGTCGGCGGGATAATGGGCGATGTGAAAAAAGATCTATAAAAGGAGCGAGGGAATCGGCTTGGGAGGGTGGGGGGGTGTTATGGGCTGTGGTGGCACTGTCATCTCGGGCACGTTTATTGTCGGTGAAGGAGAGTGGTGGGACGAAGGGGGTAGGGGTCCGTTCCCTAATGATATCGTCGTCGGGTTTCCTTCCCATTCCGACACCCATATTGAGGTGGCCGGTGGGTTCCAACAAAAATTCACCGACCTAACAGAGCCCCGACATGGTGCGGGCGCTCCTCTTTCGGGTGAACGAATGAAAGAGCATAGCTAGGGAAATTTTTAACACGGGAAAATTCCAAAATTACGATAAACCCTTCTTAAATTCCGCATTCATTCTACCTCCCTTCGTTTCGTCCAACATGTCTATCCTTCTCCTCTCCTTTACCACGCCTTCATGACGTACTCCGCTCTATTACAGTCTTCAAAATTTCATCCCCAAATTTAATTCTCGACTTATACCTTTCCTTCATTATTTTTCTCTAGATAATGATTTATTTTCGACTATTTTTAATGCACTACATCATTTTGAAGTCTTGAAAATTATGTAGTACATCGAAAATTAGTGAAAATAAATCTTAATAAAAGTTTTCACCTCTATTATTATGGAATAGTTCCACCACATCTTATCTGGATATGTGATTTATATTTCCTTCACCCTATGAATTTAGTATACTTTGGCATGTGCACATCCCATCATGTTTTCTGCTCCATTTCACTAGATGGCGAAAATAATTTTCATTAAACCTAAGAATAGAACTTTTAATGGGAAGATACAAAAATAAAGAACAAATGGACGGGAAAACTTCGTTACTCGGGATGTTCGTAATAGAAAGCATAGTGAATATTGTATTACGTAAAACTTCCTCTTCGCCTCCGTGCGTGTTTTAGCTAAATTAATAAACCCTCAAGTCAAAATACATTAACTTCATCTTGGAAGCTTTAGAGCATGAAAAATTCTCGTTCATGTTTCATTCTTCAAGTTAAAATTTGAACATCGGAGTCTTATTTTTCCTATTATATATCTATTTATTTTAAATGCCATTAATTGATCCGTACTTTTATCGCTGTTTAATCAATTCGGTATTGTAATTGCTTCAAGTATCCGCTTTATTCCTATTATTGGGATATGATTTTCAACAAGCCATTAAAATCTAATATTTTTCTGGCTTTATAATGATTAATAGAACTTGGCACATTAATTAATCTAAAAGATTTTCAGTGGTTTTACTTTAGGTACTTTAGCAAGCTTCTCCACAAAGAGACTATTCAGCAAACAACATATTTATAAATTTATTCGTATTACATGCATGATTGAAGACTTTCGTAAGAACATCATAAAACAAAAAATTTAGTTGTCCTCTGCAAACTTTATTTCATACTTGGATTTTACGAGCAACCAACATGAAAATCCTCTCTTTGTTGATGAGAATGCTAAAAACAACATTTTTCCTAAATAATATGCTAATTTTCATGTAATCTCAAATTTATTCATGCTTCGTACACTGCAAAAAGGAATATATATCCAGAGTCACAAATTAATTTTTTGAGGCTAGGAATTTCTTCCGAAGGTCATCTGGAGCACGGGAAATGGTTTTCATGCGAGATATTACAACGTCTTTCTTCTTTCACCTGTAGTAAATACTTTTGTATTCGTTTTTTATCTTTTGTGAATGAATAATTATTTTCCCAACGGTTTACAGTCACTGAAGATTACGCGTTTTATTAGTCTACATTGTCGTAACATAAGTAAAAGCCCTCATCGTGGAATTCGTGAGAAAATTCTGATAATAATAACTGTGTACAATGCATAACTTTTGGATGACAGATCGAGACTTTTGATTCCCTTCTCTTAACCAAAACGAACAAATTTGAAATAAATTTACGACATTTTGATCACACGCTGCATGTTTGTGAAGACAGTAAAGGAGTCGTGGATTGAGGAATCAATCTTATTTAATAAGGAGAGGGAATATTCATATATACCTATGAGAAGGGCAGAAAGTTTTAGTTTATAACTACAAGCCAACCTGGAGGGTGAAATGTTTTGTAGAGATTTTATTCGAAAAATAAATTACAATGGCCACAGTTGTATTTAATGCGTTACGGTTTCAAAATGCGCCAGTACGTATGAAAGGTTGAAAAACTAAAGGAAGAAAGGCCTTTCCTGAATGATGACATATTTGATCAGGAGTTTTCTCCCTTTATTCTCGAATAAATATAAATTCTATGGATTCGTTTTATAATATAAATATAATACGTACAAATTCAATTTCCTCGGAGTAAGAGAGTTGGTGGAGCCGATATGCGCAATGGACAGAAGAATAGAGAATTGATTGCAAGATAAAAGTGTCAAAAGACAGATTTTACCGCTGAAATATTATTGAAGGCTCTTTAGAAAAGAAAAACATGAATATAGTGAGAAAACAGCTTAAAACTTCCCAAAAGGTTATTTGATATACAAAGGAATCTCATTATTTTGGACTAATGCCTATTGCGAATCGACCCCACTCTCGGCTTGCTAAAATATTTATGAAGTTGAAAATTGAGTGGAAAATCGACCATATTCTCATTATAAATATTAAAATGTTTGTGGTTTTTGTTATAAAAATGAAAAAAGTATTAATTTGAATCCAAAACATTCAATTACGTAACAATTCACGAACGGAGAAAAATATTCTTAACACGAAATGGGCTATTGAGGAATTTTATTAACCAGAGAAAACAATTATAAATAACAACAAAAAATACCAGAGAAAACACTATCTACATAGTTTGACTCATTAATATGAAACGTAATTAACAATTTTATGATTTATTAACGACATAATACGAATGTGTATAAACCACCATGAATTATCAAATGCCGCATTATCAACCGCGAGTTTCAACCACCAAAAGGGCAGAGAAAATATTATTTAAAAAATTATATCACCCCCAGATTAAAACAATTGAACAATGTAATCAACTATTCAATATAACCGATGAGAAAAAAACAACATTTTTCGCGTGAAAATAATAGGTAAATGACATGTCATTGTACGCGCACGGCAGATTATTTGACCCCCTTCCGCCTCTCATAGACAATACTAATGCATTTCAAATGGCCTTGTGTCATACGCTTGTCTGTTTTCAAAATAGAGCAGCTAATAGGTTTCGCAGGGCACACAAACTCTCCAGAAGCACGAAATTTATTGCCCAGGAAGAGGAAAAAGCCTCTCGTTTTGGGGCGCAAATCACTCTTTCGGTGAAATCAATTAATCGCGGCGAAGGACGAAAACAAACAGGACAGGTGCCCGAACACCATTGTTTTTCCTCCGCAATGCAGTCCAAGGAACCCGACAATTGTGTTTTTTGATGGAATCCTTTCCTCTCTGAAATAAATTCGGTTGGAAGACAAATCGCAGCAGGAGAAATTGAATGACGGACACATGATCAAGAGAAATGAACGTTTATCCTCGTTACCGAACTAAATTAATAGATTAGAGCTCACATGATATGTCCAAGGACGTTTTGTTTGTCAATTCTCATTTTTGATATTCGTTTTATGCGGAATTGGAGAATGGTTTATTACAACGTGGGGTTACTTTTAATCTTATGAGAGACTAAGAAGCGCACCAGTGTTAATTATATGTCCATTCAAAACCTACCTTAAACGAAAGATTACCAAATAATTATAACAATATTCTGGCCCTTATGCAAAAGGTGTTCATGACTCGTCATGACAGAATTTAACAATGAAATTAGGCGACTAAGGAAAAGGGGTTCATGAGAAGTCTCGTGACTCCCAGACGTAGCGGCTGTATGTATACAGTTTCTCTAACGTCGGGGATACAATTTCTATTAAGGAGCGGAAGGTTTGAGCACGACGTGACACTATGTACGGAGGACGAAGCGACCTCTGCGAATAACCAAAATCATGTATCGTATTCAAGGGGATGTTGTGATATGAGGCAAAAACTCAATGTTTATTCAGAAACGAACATAACAAGTGCTGTGTAACAGGAAAACAGCATTTATATCCACATTTTCATCTCTGTAAACGTAGTTAGGTAGAATAATAAAACTGAAATAAAATATAAATGAGGATATATATAAGTAAAATATGTTTTTTATACGTATCTATATGCATCGTGCATACAAACACAGTTTCAGCAAAGAGAGAATTGGGAAAAGGGCGGCCGGTGGAGTGAAAGGACAGAAGATTGTATATTAATTAATCATCATTCCCCCGATAGCTATGTTTCATAGTTAAATTATTTTCACTTTTTAAGAAAATATCGTAAACATTTACCTATTATTTGAGTGTTTTTAGTTAAACTTTAATTTATTCAAAATAAAGTGGAAAAATTGATGAGAAGTGAAGGAATAACATTCCCAAATTCTTTTAATTCGAATTTCCTTTTACTTTATGTAAGTAATCAACATGAAGTATCAATTAATCTTCATGACAACATTAGTTATAAAAAGGTATAAGAAAATATGTACTCATACAATTTCGTGCAGTTAAAGGCGTCAAGTACTTTGAAAAATTTATTAGTTTTATAACTAATATTTTGAAACTGTAGATTTCCATTATTTTACAAGTAGGCATAAGGCCTCAAGTTCAATCATTAGTCTGGAACCAATAAAATTAATTTCTTCAAATTTAATACTTTTCCACTTTTATTAATGTTCAATCACAAAAGTCGCTTTTCATTTTATAAAGTGACTTTAAAGCATTTATAAATGCACTTGCATGTGTTTTTCAGCAGTACTGTGGTATGGAGAGCAAGGATAATAGGTGTTATGGTGTGCAGTTATGTTATGTGGTGTGCAGTATCAGGATCCATCTAAAACCTATTCCAAGCCTGTAGAATACTGCTAAAATAATCACTTCAAATAGACTAACTTCGCATTTACAAGTAAAATAAGGTGTCGTTTTATTGGTTAATAGACATGTTAATTGAATTGCAAAGAATAATGTTTCAAAATTCGATTTCCCTCATTTAGAACTTAATGATTAAATTATGAGTAGATTGCTGTAAAAATTGCCTGAGATGGTAGAACGTTAAGAATAATGATCTTAAATTTGTGAATATTTATGGGTGCAGGAGACGGTGAAAATGATTCTTTAAAAATTACTCCATTTTACGTTGACGATGGCGATAAAAACTGAACATTTAACGGAAGGATTTAAACCCCTGTCTGATGGGTTGTTAATTTGACCCGAGAAAGGTTCTCTAGCGAGAGGAGAAATCGCTTTATGGTCGTCCCACTCCATTACGACGTCTTAATTGAAGCTGCCTTTAAGAGTGAAACCCATTCATCTCTCCACGTTCCGAGAAATGGGGGAATGAATGATACGCAAGTATATACATGTATATATATATATATATATATATATATATATATACATGTATATATATATATACATGTGTATATATATATATATATATATATATATATATATACATGTATATATATATATATACATGTATATATATATATATATATATATATATATATATATATATATATATATATATATATATATATATATATATATATATATATATATATATATATATACACGCACAAGTAAGATGTTTTTCTGACGGATATTTTTTTATTTTCACATTTTCCGCTTCCTTTTGGTTTTATAAAGAGAGGAACATGGCCATTCATGCGGGCATTATTACTGAAATAACTGCTTTAGATCGTGTTTAATTGCACGTAAAATAGCATCTCAATACAAAGGCGAGGATAATATGCAATCAATACTACATTACTTCCGGATATGAAAATATTCAAGCAAAATAAATGGAATAAACTAAACAAACTTGAAAACACTCGTTCAGATAATGGCACACTATGGATTGTATAATTAGACAAGGGAATTAAAGAAAACTGACCTCTTAAGCTAGAGTGGCAGAGCGAATTGAAATGTATAATAAGGCTATTAGAATATACAGAAGAAGTAAAGGGAAATACTTTATGAGGCTTACCATTTTGATATCAGGTGGAACGCACCTAAATGAAAACACAGTGGATCACATTTAATCTATACCTATAGCAGAAGAAGACCAGCCACAAAGCTGAATTGAAGACATAAGACAAAAGAGGACGTATATACGCAGAGAAATAGAAGAACTGGTTCAAATGTAAGATTACTCCTTTGCATTTAGACTAATTTTTCCGATCATCACATAGCAATCAACATAATCATCCAGTCGCCAAAGTAAATATGGCAGAAAAATGTCATGCAAAGATCAAGTGTCCTATGTATTAATACTACAAACTACTTATAATATACTAAGGCGAGCTTTCTTTTGATATCTTCCTTTTCGATCAGGATGTTACGAA
The DNA here is from genome assembly GCA_037158775.1 of Hetaerina titia. Taxonomy (NCBI): domain Eukaryota; kingdom Metazoa; phylum Arthropoda; class Insecta; order Odonata; family Calopterygidae; genus Hetaerina; species Hetaerina titia. The sequence goes on along the minus strand of CM073774.1, from coordinate 67,291,585 downwards.
AAAAATATGCCTAGTGGTTTGGTAACGATTTTAAATATCCTTTCAAAATTCTTGACTCAAATCTGAAACAGTTAATGCTGACCATCACTCAAAAGTTTTGCTTCAATAGCATCGCACTACATGCATATTCGCATATATGTACCATTAGATCAAATTTTTGTTACGACGACGTTAGTCTGAGCCTTCTTCTCGATGCCACATGAGATATGTGAGGTCTCGGAATTCTAGGTGACCTCACAAGAGCGATGGTGTACAAAATTAAAATCATTCCTCAATATTATTACGCGAGTACAGCGTATATCACCTGCTGGGTCTGTGTACCCTATTAATGACACATTCATCATTAAGACCTAGTGTTTGGGTGGCATCAGGAAACGTGCAACTCCAAAGGGCTCATTATGATAGACTGATTTCCATAAAGCGACGCAAATCCCGACGCTGGAAGCAACTGGAGAGCCAACGTCGGATTCCAAAGGGACAGGCTCCCACGCCATAAACAGGTAGTTCTCGGTGATGGCGGAGGTGAGGCTGTCTTTCAATGAAGCCGGATGATAAGACGATATTCTCCAAGCGGTGTCATTCAGGCTCGACCCGACGGCTGGGAGCTTAATTGGAGGCGCAGGAATTGCGTGCAATATCAGCGATTCACTTTGATTCCTAGAATGGATGCGGAGTTCGCCGTAGCGGAGCGGCATCGTGAATTATTCGCGCATAATAAACATTCTGCGCTTAAAATAGTTTGCGGCGAACACATGCAAAGCGATAAATGAAAAACGAGGAGTTGACCTCTGAAACCGACGGTGTTCGGATAGCCACCACCTACCTTTCAGGGTCAGGGAGGAATGACGAATATTTGATAGTGTATGCGCTCCGCTTCGAAATACGCAGCTAAAATAATACGGCACTTTGTAAACATCGTCATAGCAGTTGTTAATAACTCTTCATGCTCACTAAAAGGCACAAAAAGTGAGCACGTGCTGAAGCCTTTGACACATAAAATTATCGTGGAACACATAGATCACATCTGCTAAAAAACCCTGGGGTCAGGGTAGCCTAGTTGAAACATCGTTCGACTTATAGAGAGACGGACCAGGATTCGCATTTCGTCGATACTTCTGGAAACTCTCAGATAGACCCAAATGGTTTTGATTTTCTCAGATATCACATGCAGTCGAAAAAGAACCGATCCCCTACCATAAATGTTTGCATTGAACTTTCCGTTGATTTTAGTGTGACTGATCTGAAATATCAAACTTAACCTGAAGGGTAAAAAAATTTAAAAATGAAGTCGCCTCTTACGTATTAAGACATCTCCGTTGACGAGAAAAAACAAGAATAACCCACCCAGAATACGGGAATTGTTATCGACCTTTGCGGTATATACTTTGTGTGTTTTCTATCGGATTAGGGTTTCAGGTGCGACGTTTCGATGGAAAACTGTGTCATAATATCAGGGCGTTGACGGAGTTAGCCATCGAAATGTCGGAAGCTAAAACCGTCTCGGTTGAAACCCGCGAAGACTTGAACGGTTTCGTGCTCTGGAAATACATCAATTCATACGTACCTTTGCTACTAACAACATCACGAATATAAAAATAACATAAAAAAATAAAGTGTACAAAATTAATTAAGATTTTCTATTTGAATCATTTTATTAAATATTATAGGTATGAATTAATCTATTCACTCAAACCATGTCATCGATAAACAGAAGGAAGGTACAGTTATGGCACAGGCATGCACGATTTAGTATTTTCGTGGTATCTTCGGGCCTAATACAAATTATTCCTTTCCCACCACAAGAAAATTAGCTTAGTGTAATGACCAGTAGTCGCACGTCGTGAGAAATTTATTTTCACCAATAAAAAAAACGTATTTATTTTCAGGTAACAATGGGGTAAATTTTTACTTTCCCCGAGGGAAAGTACCGCAAATTACAGCAATAGCTAGTACTTAGGCATCAAATTGCACTCAAAGAACTAAAACTTGAGTATTGATGCCGAACTCTGTTTACTGGTGGAACGCTTCGGGGCTCATTTGTTTCACAAATGAAACAGATCGGAGCCTATAAAACCTCCAAACAACTTCCACTCATTCGATGCAGAGTTTTTTCATGCCATGAATTGGTGGCAAGTCTACCGTGAAATTTCCTTGCGCTTGAGGAGCATAAAACGCCGGTATTGCTTGCATCGAAGCGATTCCATTAACTGCAAAATTTGAAGAGGATATAACAATGTGTAATCCATGAACGCCATTCAAATCGTTCCGGCAAAAGAACGGCCGGCATTAATTCTGAAGCTTGAAGAGAATCTCAAGAGGTAAAGTTAATGCAGATATATTTTCCTAAAACTATACATTTCAGCGCATGGTGGGGGAAAAGAAGATTTAAAACACACGAAGTGACGCGGAGGCAGAATAACTGAAGAGGAATTATCGAGAGGTACCTAAATGTATGTTTAAGGCCGAAATGGAAGGCAGATTTATGCGGAAGCGAGGATGAGCCATTGTAAGAAAAGACGTCGTTTCCAAGCAAGTGGGGGAGTGTACAATTATACTCGTATCTCCACTATATTCCGAGAACTAACTCAAGAGAGTGTGGTGGAGGGGGTGTTAAGGTACCAAAAATGTATAAATAAACATGCATAATAATTATAAGGAGGCTTTCTCAAGGAGGAGGGAGTTGATGACGGGGACGTTGAGTAGGGATGTTAAGACAAGACTCGTAAAAACTCTGATATGGAGCGTAGCTATGTACGGCGCGGAAACGTGGTCGCTGAAGCAGGAGGATAGACGTAGATTGGAGGCTTTTGAAATGTGGGTGTGGAGAAGAATGGAAAAGGTGAAATGGACCGAAAGGAAAACAAATGAGGAAGTACTAGAAATGGTGGGGGAGGAGAGGGGTTTGTTGAGAGAAATCCAATGGAGGCAGGAAAAATGGATGAAGGGCGTATTGAGCGGTAGTGGAATGTTGAAGAGGGTAATAGAGGGAAGAATGTTGGGCAAGCGAGGTAAGGGTAGGAACAGGATAGGGATGTTGGACGAGATGAAGGGAGGAAAGAAGTACACCGAGATGAAGAGGGACCTGATATAGATTAGTTTGCTAGGTGGGGAGTCACAAAATGTTTGTTTGATAGTTGGGTCCATCCAAAAACCTACCTTAACCGGTAGATTACCTAAAAAATAATTATTAATTGTTATTACTAGTATCATACCAGTTAAGTTAGGTTTTGTATGGAAACGATCTACAAAACGGTAGAATGATAAATTTACTTACCTCTCCAAACAAAGAAGACAACCTGACATCCGACCATATAATTAGACCCTATTTAATTCAGAATTGTCTTCATATATCCCTTCATTCCGACAAGAATTCCTATCCTATTCCTTTTCCTTCTTCAATTACCTAACCATCTCCCCTCTATTACAGTCTTCAACAATCCATGATAATCAGAATGCACTACTTTCATCTTTTCTGCCTCCTTTGTATTTCTTCCAACAATCCTCTCTCTCCTCCCTCTCCATACCTAGCCCATCCTCATTCGTTTTTCTTTTTGTCCACTTCACCTTCTCCATCCTTCTCCGCACCCATAAGTATTTCAAAATCCTCCAAATCTAAGCCTACCATCTTGATTCAATGACCATTTTTTCCGCGCCGTATAAAGCCATATTTTAGTTTTTACCAGCCGTTTCTTAATACTACTTACTCAATATCCCTGCCATCAGTTACCTCCTCCTTGTTAAAGCTCATTTGCCTGATGTAATTATCTCCTCACGTATATGCCCCCACAACTTTGACCATTTTGGTCCACAACAGTTTCGAGATAAGTAAACTGTTCCAAATGCTCTTATTTTTGCACATATACATAAACAAATGTGAATTTGCAAGCACAGAGTCCTATCAACGACGTTTTAAAGGGTAGGGGTGCTTAAGTGACGCCTTTATTTGTGCATGTTAGAATGAAGGTATAGGAGTGCATGGATTTGACTATGCTATGATTGTGTATAGAGCGTTGGAACTTGTCCTTGACGGCCTCATTTCTCTTTGTTTGTCCTCATGATTCGATCTTTCAATGAAATTCGAGCCCATAAGGTGTCACTTCCTCGAGAAAGAATGTCAAGAACGAAAGTCAGAAGTTAAGCGGTATAAACAAAAATTTAGACTGAAAAGCCCTATAATATGCCGACTAGGTGGAACAGTTTTCGGGTACCTTGGAGAACCTCCTTTAAACGCTATCCTGCAAAAAGTGACCACTATGGGTAATTGGAACTTCTACAATACCGTAGATAAGTTCATCTGATACCACAGTGAAACAGAATTTCAAGTGATGTCGTAGTGACCTCCTTATGACACCTATATCATAGCGATCCCAAATACTCACATGATAGTGCATTAGCATGGTTAATGTTTGTGGGGTACTTTCAATATAATGAAGAACTTATACTACGATATTGCCTACATAATTAGGAAAAATCGGTACAGCATCACCTGATAACAATCAGGGGCGTGTTTATGACTGTAATTGTTAAGAACTGTTCTTATGTGTAATTGTTTAAGTTTCATAATACACCCGAGACATTTCGTCTCCTTCAGTTACACAGACTTAACTTTAATGCTGCTGGTCTCTTTGGCTAATTAGTTTCATACGAATTTCTCCCTGCTCCCTGAACGCTACACGCTTGTGGATTCATATCTTGTGTAACGAATTGATGCTTGAGTCAAGAAATATGTTAAACCGTTCGAGCGTGAATTTGCACCTGCATAAAATTACCACGAAAGATCTTAAAAAAAAACAAATTTGTGTTTCTTTGTTCTATTTTATTGTGTTTCTAGGTTTTAAAAATCTTTATCTTTGTTTTTATACATTTGTGCGTCGCCGAAGAGCATTCTTCTTCGAAGGTACATATATATATATAGTATACGGTTGAAGCTTTTCGAGTATAGTAATAGTGTCATGTTGAGGATAGAATAATTATAGTATTACTCTGTAGTTTCTACACAAATAAGTCCTATATGCAGAATATGTTGGCTCTGTGTTTTTCCTGTGTGGCAGAATAATATTCTTTCCACATCAAGTATTTTAGGGCACTAATATTTTTCTTTGCGTTAATATAGTGTTTCATAATTAAAATTATCCATGAACCATATGATTTGTTAATGTTAACACTATATGATAACTAATATTTATTCCTCTTATTTCATATTATCCAGATCTATTATGAACAATAAATAAGTGAATATCAGGAATAATTACAAGAAAAATTACAGGGCAGCTGATTGATTCATTGCTTTTATGCTCCCGCGATCAAATTTAAAATTTGTCTTTCAATTTCCTGCGTAGTGCGTAATTCTATATAATGAGGAAACATTGAAATTCGTCATTAACGCATATTCTACATCTAGTTATCATTCCTTGTTAATATTGGAACTTACTGCATATAATTTTCTGTGAATGTATTTTTAAATTCATTTCCTGACATTTAAATTAAATAGACGCGAAGGATGACATTACTACTGAGTAGATCGTCATCTATTGTAAAGGGGATTAATGAAGGACACTGGAAGGATCATTCTGCCTCAGTACCTCAGAAACATCGGAGTGGCATTGTGGACCTATCTCTCGGCTCCGGCAGATCACAAGGAAATGTTTCGAAATGAGACGTACTCGTGATTTGAAGGCCACTTGATCGGGCCCGAAGTCCGAGTAACGTTCCTGTACCCCTCTCCCCTTAAGGATTTTGCATTGAAATATCATGTATATTTTTGATAACATTTTAGAAATGTTTATATATAATTGTACTCTTATGCATGCTCTATCCAAATGATGGAGAATGAATATACTCCTCTCATGCTACATTTCTAAAAAACTGCATAAAACATCAATGGTCTTATGGCAGCGAAGTAATAGCACTAGAAATTGATCACTATCGACGAATAGAGTAGACATTAAAGGCGTTCTCAGGAAAAACTGATATCACGTGCGCAATCATATAAGGGTTGCACTACTGTTAACATAGCATCACATTTACTTAAATATTATTAACTAATTTGCGAGAAAAATATGCGAAATCGCATATTTTCAAATGTTAGAACTGGTCAAAAATAAGTTTTAGGGCCCGCTATAAAAATCACTTTGAACTTTCTAGTACTAAAGAACTGTAAGTCTATATCATATCTTTTACGGAGTAAGATTTTATTGATCAGAGTTACACTCGTCATAAATACAGAAACGTGCAGTCACGATCTTATTTCCTTTGTTCCATCCAAAATGTCTATTCCTTCCTCACGCTCTTATATCGCCTTCCGAAAATAATCCCACCCACCCATTCAGAGCGTGAAAAATTTCAAATGTTATCAACTTGTAAAAAAACGAACAATAAACGTGACGACCCAGTTCCTACGGAGACGATTTCCTACCCCATACGCTGACTGGAATACGCATCGTCATCCGCCCCCATGGTCATGGACGCGGGGTGTACCAGGAAGAAAAACACGACACATCGCTTCTTCCATAAGCAAACGCGGCACCTCGTGGAGGGGTTGACGGCGGTAGGAGTGCCCCTTTCCACCCTTCAACCTTATCTGCTTCGACAGCCCTACTTGATGGGGCAGCTCCATAACCATCACGGCGCGGAATCCGACGTCGACTGACGGCCGCTTGGTCGTTGGTGGAGGACGATGAAGGGGCGACGTTCGCCGAATGGAACAATGGGTGATCCCCGGGACTTTGCCATGGGCAAAGAAGACGACGGGGCCCGATGACGATGGGCGAGTTCACGACTCTTGGCGAGAAGTTTGAGGGTATGTGAGGGACCAAACATGCACAGACACGTCGGGAAAGAGTGCATACGAACCACTAAAAAAACAAAACGTCTGAAAGAACGACGAAAAGTATGGCCTTGTCATCCTGCAGAAAAATTCAACTGTTAATTTACCATAGTAACCAGAGTTTAGTTACCACAGCGAACTTTTGCTGTGTGTGGGCGTAAAACTTTTTTTTCACTGCTTCGTTTTCTAAGCGTAAAAATCACCATCTTTGGTTGGATTTAGTATGATCTCATGGTAAATAAATCCTCTCTGGTATATAAAAGTATTTTTCAATTGTCAATAAGTGTGGCAAAAACAAGAATTCAGACGAAAAATTCAGAGTTGAAATAGGGTAAATGCAAAACTACGATAAAATAATTAGAGGAGATGAAAAATTCAGCAAACGAAAATTAAAAGAATTAAGTGAGAGCTAATTATGATTGTGTGCACGAAAAAGTAAAGTTATCACCAAAGAGGAAAGTGCACAAAATTTGCATAAACCGTTAAAAATTTAAATTTACTCTAAATATGTAAGCATGCTCATAAATATTAGTAGCTATATGAATGCCTATGGGGCCTTAACCTGTTTTATTATTTCTGGGATTTTAAGTATTTATCCACATTGGTATGAAACAATTGTTTAATACCAATGTGGATAAATAGGTATTATTAGTAGATTATTGTTTTATTAGTTATTTTGTATCTAAGTATTCAATAGGCAGTATATTGCTTATATCTCGTATATACTGCCTATAATGACAGAGATGTGGTAGATAAAAATATTGGAAATTAATATAATCACATCTGCGAATTTAGATTAAAGAGCATTGTTTTTTTGTTCCAAAAGCGTCGGGGAACAAGCAATAAATATTTAAAATGCTTCAGAAGTTGGTGGCCTGAGGAATGGAGCAGGCATTCAGGCATGCCAGAGGTTGTCTGTTAAAAATATGATAATTTCATGAAACCTTGAGAGTATATTGTAGAGGGCCATGCAAAAAATCACGACCAGTGATAGTGATATCCCATAGATACCACTACGAGAAAAAAGCACCCACGAGAAAAGATAAAGACGATGAGAGAAAAGCCTTCACAACCAAAGTTAGTGAAACATGAAAATATGAAATATTCAATAGAGAGGAAACTTGCATTGGTCCGAAGCTAACAGTAATGTCAAGTGAGCAAGACGTTGACTAAGAGGGTGATGAACCAAGAAGGACATTGCTAGAGGCAGGGAAACAGGTCGGTTGATGGATTGAAAACCTCAGAGACCTATGCTTTGAAAACGAATACTCAACCGTGGTGTGGCCATCGATCCCAATTGTTCATACAAATAAATAAATTTTTATATTATATATATATATATATATATATATATAATTGAAAAGATATTATCTCTTATGGAACGGGCATGGAAACTCATAAAACTTAACTGTTTCCGAAAGAATGTGGCACATTGGTCACGCAACATGTATGATTCTACAATTTGGAAAGTACCAATTTTGAAAGCAAGAACAAAATATTTGCAGACAGACTTTGTGGGTCTACACTATACTGCGATATTTTTTCAAGCCGAACAAATGCGTAGGCTTAATTACTTGAGTCTAGCGTGTTAACGGAGGTCTCCTCATCAAAAGGTCGCAGAAGAAATTCCAAATGGAATGTGTGTCACTTAGTCCATGTTCATGACCCATGAAATTTTAATATAGTATCTTTATTCCTTATAATACCGTACTCATGAATTATATCTAGTCTAGTATTCAAAAGATACATAATCAGCTAGAATAAATACAATCTATGATGGAATGCTTTCGCGGCAATATTTTCGCTATGTACTTATAGATTTCCTGGACCTAAAATTTATTTAAAATGACGTACATATACCGAATCTAAATTTATAATATACTATAATCAACTAGGAAGGAAATATGTGAAAAACATGTAAACTGTGAGCAAACTGAACTACAGTTCCAACAGTTTATAAAACGACAAAACAGTTAAAAACATTAATAAAGAAATAAAATTGGAGAATATTGAAAAAGTAAATGAAAGAGGCAAATACTCACTAAAAAAGAGTTCTTCAAAATTATTGATCGGAACTATCAGAGTTGAGTGAACAAATTTTTTTTTCCTACAATCCTGTGACGTGCGCAACAAACTAATTTGACATTCATTTCCATTCCTTGAATCAAATCCCAGCACGGTTATCGAACTGATACCAGACACAACTGATGAGTTCATTCACACGGTTTCTCTTCCGGCACACCTATGTAGACATAGGAACAGTAGACCATGAGAGTACCATAACTCAGATACTGTGTTAAGATAATGAGGAGGAAGTCTAAATAAGGAGGAAGGGACTGAGAAAACAGTTTCCAGTTTACCCTACCCGGGCATGACACGTCGTCCTTACGCTATCTCCGGGAAAATGTCTCAGCTACGTGCGTATTCCGTACGTAAAATGTTCTCCAAACGTCCCAGCCAGCCAACACACGCTTTGAGTCCTTTCTTTGTTTTTTTTCCGCTAAAAGACACATCTCAGAAACGCTTCTGAAGGGCGTGCGACGCCAGCGAACGGGGAGGTTGCCCAAGGAAATGCGTGAGAAGAAGAATAAAGTATTTATGCTTTAGAAGGTGTTTCGTGGGACGGCGTGGGGATGAGTTGAGTAGTGAAAAGGGTTCCAGTGCTACTAGCCGAGACAATCAAATTAGGTGGGGAATATGTATGCCGGGGATTTTTGGGAGAGGGGCAATAAATTTGCGAACTTTGGAGAGAGCGTTAGGCGAAACAGAATGCTAAAAATGAAAGGAAATCATGCATAATGAAAACGATAAGGTGGATAAGGGGAGTTATTTTTGTGTGAAAATTACGGAAGCTACCCTGCGGGGAGTGCAGGGTCATGGCGGTAGGAGGGGAGAAGAAAACTACGACAAAGAAAAAGAAATAAATAGCTTGTGAAGCCAAAAGCGGAATATACTAGGCACCAAGATGGAAAAAATGGAATGTAAATGAAGGGGGTAACCCTAAAAATTAGGAATAACTTTATCAACAAAACTTGCTCATAGATAAGGAAATTGGAGTTCAAAAGTTAATAATAGGAATGAAAAAAAAATTAAAGTAAGAAGAAGTAATGCGATGAATTGGACAATGAGAATGAAGAAAAATGTCTATGCGCAACGCTCTTCACGGGTCAGCCAGTTGCATAGATAGTCTCACGTATTATCGTGGTATACTGTTCACGCACCATTGTTATTATAATTACGGTACATCTCCGTAATTCTAAAAGAAAACACTTCGGTAAAATATACATAAACGATTACGGAATATATGTATTCATATGTATCCTCCCTAAGGACTACATGGCTACTGTATAGGTACCTAGACCCTCCCAATTGGACTACAACCTTGACGAGATGGAAGGGTTTGTGCGTTCCGATAACTAATAGAGTTTTGTCGGTGGGAGAAATGACAATTGCTCCTGGTGGAGTCACCATTACCAGACAGGTCGAAGGATAGGAGCCAGACGAAAGGTAATAACGCAGCGTCTGTTCCTCAGTGAGGTAGCTGAAAAGGCGTCAGCCTTTTACTATTATTATTTTGAATACGTTTCGTCCAGCTGAGAATAATATTAACCATTAGAATAAAACCTCATCGTCCGTTAGTCTGTTAGACATGGAATAGATTTCATCTTTCACCGAAGATGTTTGCTCAGGAGTTGGCGAAGATAATGTTTGAGTATCAATGGTAGGTAAAATTACCTAAAAAGGTATTAGTTTTTAATCGTCTAAATAATTATACAATATAATATTTGTATTTCTGTGGGAAATATAAACTTCACATTTGAAAGATCGTGTAAGAAACAGCATCGCAAAAGGAGGTTGTTTTAGAGCCAACTTTGGCCTTGTTTGGTAACTTAATAAAAGGTAGTTTAACAAAATAATTTTCATGTTTTAGTAACACAAAACTCGCTTAGTTTTCCAATTTAGTGCTACTCGGGTGTTGTTGAAATGCGACTACATCTCTTGACCTGATCATTTTGCGTCACAAAGAAACTTGGGTAGTACGAAATTAAAAGTTTGTGGAAAATCAACAAGTTTCTTACATATTTAATATAAAGCGACTCCACCAAACCAACTACCGTTAATTTGAAATAATTTTCATTTACAAAATTACACCTTGATAAAATTAAAAGTTGTAAATAGGATTCCAAGAATATATGAATAATTTCTTAACTAAAATAATGAAAATTCTTTAATAATACGCACACCTGATACACATGCAGTAAACTGATGAGCAGATTTTATCCGAAGGAATAGCGAGACAAGAGATTCTTTTCTCAATTTCGTGTAATTGGAGGAGGAGGAGGGTAAAGGAGCAGTTACGGAAGGATTACCCCGGGATGAAGACATACGTACACCGTCGTTCGCTCGGGATGACCGGACGCGGAACGGAGCATGCATCGGAAGACGATAAAATGAACCTTGATCCGAAGAGGAGAGGATGTTACGCGCGGGGGAGGTGAAACATGGGAGGAAGGAATAAAGAGGGAGAGAGACGGGGCGTATAAAGGAGGGAGGGGGGTAGGGTGGGTGAGAGGTGTTGAGGAGAAAGGACCGCAGAGCCTCGAAGTTAAAGGGACCGGAGCGAGGGGCGAGGAGGGAGTGGTTGGGTGTATAGAGGAGGGAGGGACGGAGATGGAAAGAGAAAGGAAAGGCCTGGAAGAAAACGTTGGAGTTTAAGGAGCGGAACGAATTGTGGTGGGGTGAGACGGGAGAGAGTGTCTCTACTCTAACACCCCTCCCCACCGAAAATGGAGACGGTTGGGGGGGAGGAGGAGGAGGAGGAAACGGCGGGTAATTGCGAGGGGTGGCGCACACAAGTGGGAAAAGAAAAGGCGACCCGAGGAGAGAAAGAAATTGTGGAGGGAGGTTGTGTGTGTGAGCGCGAGGGTGTGGCAGACTTGTACAAATGAGAGAATGAGAAGAGAGGGAACAAGAGTGAGATTACGTGGGGCGGATGTAGAATGCCTCTCGAGACGAGCGTTGGGAGGGAAGGGGACGGGGAGGAGACGCGGACGACGGTGGCGGCGGGGAAGAGATGGGGGAGGTACTTCGATGCAGTGGAAAACAAATGCGACTACATGTCCGGCCAAGGTTTTCGACTTGAATTCCCCTTTCTTCTGCCCTTTCACCCCTCAACGAAGAAACTCCTGCAGCAAGGGTTGCGAGTTCTTTTTAAAAGGGCTCAGACGGCGGAGGTCATCTTAATCATCGCGGGTTAACTTAAAATGAGAATGTAACAGCTCTTCGAGCGACTTCACTCCCAATCCGTTTATTCCTTCATGCTTTCATACTCTGCTATCCGCTGTCCTCTTTAATTCTCTCCCTGCAAGTCTCCCATTCTTCCTGGGGCGGTGTTTTCTTCTTCCTGATGGTGATAGATTTGCCACACGATATTTTTTTCTATCAATCTGGGCTTGGGTGTTTTCATGAGAGATGATTTTTCTTCTGGCAGTTTTCTTGACCCGTTCAATTCTGATGTGTGCTATCTATTTGCGAGTAACCTTTTTCATCAATGGGAATTCTCTTTTTGATGTATATGCCGAAATTAAAAATTTCGGCACATGCGTCATCAGAAGCTTTTACTTAAAAATAGGAGTGATCGAGCATTCCGCAGATTTTTTGGCGAAAACGGTACTTGAACATGATACTGACTTGGAAGAAAACATAAAGATGCTGTTTTTATTTTGATTTTCATGAGAATTGCCAAGATCAGGTTTAAGATGGGTGAAAAGAGCGTGAAAACGACGTTCACTAAACTCGCATATATTATATTCGCATAAACTCAACGAAAAACTTCCATAAAAAAACTCGAAATTGAACAGCTTTAACATTGACGAAGTCAATTAAGCTTAGTTCTGCATTATTTAATTAGAGGAAATCCACTTTTTACTCCCATCTAATGGATTTCAAATAATCACCGTTTGAAAATAACAAGACATATCAACCAAAGCCGCGCTTCGCTAAGGGGAACACCTACTAATCACTGCTTTTCATGTCTTTCCAATCACGATAAAAATCTAACACTAATCTCAAAAGGCGTCGCAAGCCTCGTGTGGGAAACGATAAATTAAGCCGTGGGGCTCCGTCAAGTGGGGAGGTGATTAGAGCTGGGGGAATCTCATGCATCGATATCGGCAATGGGTGGTGGAAGACGAGGTCGGGGATGGCGAGAGTGGGACAATGGGGAAGAGGGGAGGGAAGGGACAGCCTTGGCCACCGTTGGCGGGTGAAAATGAATGAATGAAGACGTTTTGGCTAGAGGGGTGGGGTGGGATAGGAGGGGTGATTTGGGGAGGAGTGGGGACGCTTCGTTTTAAGTGAGATGAAAGTCTCCGGGAGTGATTGATGGAGGCTTCCGTGGAAAACGCGAAAGAAAACTTGGGATCCTGGCGAGCCGAATAAAATGGCTCCGAGAAAAGAAAAAGGGTCGAACGACGAGGACGGAGCGGAAGGAGGGTATCTTTGGCAAGAGCGGATAATCCTCATGTTTTTGTTTCGCGAAATTAATAGATCTCCTCGCCACGCTATTTAGATTTTTTTTATCTCCTCCACCATCAACAGATAGACGATGTAATGGCTGCCGCGTCGGGCTTAAAAACTGCGGAGATTCTCGTCGCCAAAGCCATTCTTTAACGGTCTTGATGACCTTTCATGAATCTACATCAAAATCAGGGCGATTATCCGGGAGGAACGAGACGATGCACCATGGTCGTTGCGTCGTTATTATTCGCGAAACAGTTCAGAAAAAAACGAGTTGAATTTACTTTCCGAGCCATTAGATGTAAAATGTCCAACGGTAGAGTGACCGATAGACAAGTCGTTATTGATTGTATAGTGTACCATGACCGTCCAAACTGGCAAGTTTATAGATGCGACGAAAATTTTTGACTGATTGATGAATATTTCAAAATAAAATATCGCAGTCGTACTTTATCGGAGCATGTTCAAGAAAATTAATAGTGAATAGGTGACAATCTACGCGTAAAGTATATTTATTTAGACTTATGGCCTCCAATAAATGAAAAAATACGATATAAATACTTGATAAACTGAACTATTTTAAAATAAATTCTTGCCATAAATTAATATAACTGTCTCTCCTGGAGTCTAGATAATATGGAAAATTTGGCAATAAATAAATAACCAAATTGAAGATGTCCAGTAGTCATAGGGTAGTAATTCATTTGTAACTTAAAGTCATCGATTTGATAGATCAAAATATGAAAAAAGCTTCCTTCACACAGTGAGCGAATTTCAATAAACAGTACCAAATTACGAGTATAATAATAGAAAGGAAATATAAAACAAAGAAGAATGAAATCCACTACACGTGATTCTATCTCATTCTTTAACCACATTGCTTGTGGAATTTAAAATGAGTGATTCAACCTAGGGTTGATTGCCTGCGGTCTTCTATTATTTTATTCCCAAATTTCACTCCTTAAATCCTTGATAGACCTTGACCTACACCCAGAAAGTCAAAGGAAATCCGTTGTTTCTTGATATTCCCACTGACGTCTTCTCTTCTATTACTTGCCTTAAAACCCTATGACGACTCAATGTATAGCAATTCACTAAACTCTTCTTTCCCTTATAGAGTCCCATATTTTCTTATTTCCTAATATTCTGTTTACTTCATGGTTTCTCTTATTATCATTCCGTTTTATTTATAACACCTTCCTTCACCTTCCACACTGGTTTTCCTATATTCCATTCTTCTCTTTGCGACTTTCCTAATGACCCATGTATCCAAAATCTCAAAGTGCCCAGAACTATGGATTTGGGTTTGCATGTATGTGTTGGTTTTGAATGCGGTTTTTCTTTTTTCCCTTTTTTGGGTGGTGACCTGGCACCCCCCGCCACACGCCCTTGCGGCGGTTTTCGGGAAATTATGTAGATGTAGATGAACTGCTTTAGTGAATTTATTCCTCGTTTGTAAACCTATCACATTCGAGCATAGTAATTAGTTTCCTTTTCGACAAAAAAATTATCATAACTCGAGCTGATCTCTGCTCGAGCCAAACTCTATTTTATCTTATGCTACTTTTGAGGTAAATGTAAGATTATACTTGTCCTAATACCTATCCCCTAAATGTACAGTCTGCCTGGAGTCTCTCTTCCACGAATACGAACTTAAAGTTTTCTTTATGCATTATTTCATGTTAGCTACCACTCTCAATGGAGTACGAGATGAATTCTGAGGGTTAAATGGACAGACACAGTGAAGTTGGAGAAATTATACAGAAAATCAGAAGAGGGAAATAGAGAACTCGACGGGAAAGGAGAAATACCTGGTTTGGATATACCTTGCGGCTCAATATTAGAAAGATAATAGAAGGTAATATTGAAGGAAGATACCGCGATGAAAACCATAAGACAAGTACATAGGAAAATGAAGTAGGAGGAAAAACAGAGAAACTACCGTATTAGGGCTGAGAGAATTGTTACTAAATAGAGAAGAATGGAAGGCTGCAATAAAATAGTCTTAAGATTAACATAGTGATGATGATAATTAAATCCCTGAAAAAGGTGATCCACTATGCTCACTTATGACTGTTCTGGAATATCGGTCATTGCTGAGGCATCAATTACGAAACTGAACTTCTTCATTTACCTAGATTCCATCGACGTCTATTCCTTGCACTAATTTGATGCCGGGATAGCTCATACTGTACACAGCTTCACTTGAGTGTTGTAGCTCTATGTTCCGATAATGCAGTCGGATTTGGTGACTCTACCTCCCGGCATCTTTTCTTTGTATCTTTTGCGTCAAAATTACTCAAGGAATTATATTTGCCTCTACCTCGTTCTTTGCATTGAAGAAATTCATTAGTCTTGTCCCGATGGCAATTCGTTTCCCCAGTCCAGATTAGCCAACCCACTTTATCCACTCCAATCACTACATGTCAATCCTTTAATAAGATTAAATTCCCTTTTCTACTAACTACTCTCAGTGCTTCCTCCACGTCTTCATATACCCATACCCTCACTTTTACGTTCTGTTTATATGGGTGATGGCATATAAACTTTGTATCCGTAGGATGTCCTATTATCACCATCAGACTACTCTCGTCATACTGCCTTCGCGGTTCTACTCTAGCCCCACCTTTATTTCCTCAATATGATTCCTAGTTCTGATATTATCTGAACGTCTCGTGGGTATACCCCTCTGTATATGCCTCTCCGTTTGTCACATTTGCTTTGCTGATATCTAATGTATCCTATCCAAAACTTATACTTCTCATCTTCCCAGTCACTCCAAATGACCTTCAAACCACCTCCCATTCATCCACTGTGATTGATGTTTTCCCCTCAGTAACAATTACCAACCCTTTTGGATATTTCCTTGGAACTATTTTCCCTTTGTAATATTTGAAGGGGAGGAATGCAAATTGTAACCAAATTTATCTTGTCAAATTTCCCAAAAAAATAAAAATAAAATCATGTTCGCCAGAGCTGTTTTTTTTCTGTTGTCTCCGGGAATCCAACCGTGGATATTACCTCGCTAATCCTAATCGTGAGATTTCGAGTAGAGAGGAGTAATCGTAAAATCGCAACTGGAATAATATCGGATCGCAAATCGCGCATTCAAAGGCGGTTTTCGCGGGAAATCACGTTGGATTTCCCTAAGGAGGAGGATAACAAGTCGGAATTGGAATTTCCGGCAAAGAATCCTCTACCACGGGTCACCAGAAACAGATCCTAATAAGGGCGTTGCTAAAAAAAACGGGTAGTGCGTCATCGGAAGGAAGAGTGGGCGGGGTACACTCAAGAATCAAATTTAATTTCACGGAAGGCAAGGCCGTAAACAATTTGGAGAATGAGAGGAAGAGTGATATAACCCAACTGGGAAAGAATTCGCTATCTCATCGATGGGAAATGATTAAGTGGTAAAAGGTGTTGGAGATTGCAGAGGATGGTTGATGCGAGGTTATTGATCTTGTGGAGATAGAGGATAGATCATCACACCACTATATGCTTACTCATGCATCTCTGCAGGATTTCCATTTTTCGAGGTTTCGAGGTAATTTTGAGTAAAGAGAACACGCACGTATTCCTTTTTAAGCAGTAATTGGTGCACATTTGCAAAGCTCTAATCTACTCCTACTCTATACACGTTACTCTTATTGAAACACAAATGCTATCGCACGTAACCACCCTTGCATGGAAAAAGATACGATGCAGAACACAATAGTCGACGTACATGTGAAAATGGTGATGGAAAAACAATATAGGTTTTCAGAAGATTAAGTGGACGAAAGGTAGTGAGAGTTATCCGCTAATATGCATTAAAATATATACATTTCTATGAATGCACGCGAATAAGTTTTACACTTTGAAATTTCTGCATTCTAATATGATATTAATCTCAATGCTTATTGATATTTGTGCATCGGGGAAAGATTCTGTGGTGCCATTATGTTACGTCAAACGAGTGAACATGTATGAGTCAGGGAAACATATGTGATACGCATATTAAACCACATTATACGATAGATCGACGTTTAAAAGCACATTTCTCAGCCTATTCTTTATTTAAGTAAACCACCTCTTTCTGTAGTTAAACCTATTTATCTAACATTCTTTAATAACATGAACAGGGCAGTGTGGTGTATTTGGAAGCAAGGATCCATTGAATTAAACTGCATATACTATCTCAGTGATAAATAAGACATATTCAGACTCTAAAATATATTATTTTTTGTGTTTCTAAGGATAGATTCCAGAGATCTTTTGAAAGAATATAAACGTCGAACTATTGGCCTAATAATATTCATTAGGGTGAAAGGGTTGATTGTTCAAAAGTTTGTTAATTGTGTTTACTGTTAATAGAAATTTGTAAAAAAACGATTAGGTACCTTAAAAGCCATTATATTCTAATTATACAGTGGAAACAACATCGGCTCATGAGGGGATGTCAAACGCATAGTATTGACGGAAGTATCATGGGTGTGGCCGTTTAGGGGGACCATAAAACAATATGGAAAGATGTTCACGAAAGGTGAATTTAGATATTAGACCACGGCATCGAGAAAGAAAGGAAGCAATAAAAGACGACGGAGGTGCCTGGAAACGACGATGAGAGTGGGTTTCTCCTTTTTTTTACATTTTTCGGGCCTCATTTTTTTCTATCATCATCACGTCGAGGGTGCAGAGCTGCTGGGACCCGTTGATGGGAATGGAATGAGAGGAAAATAGAAAGGCAGACGGTGGTGGCGGGAGAAAGAGTGAGAGAGACGCGAGGTTTTCTCAGCGGGCTGAGAGGAATTTTATTGCCTTTATTCCGAAGTAAAGGAAATGAAAGTGCCAGGGCAAAGGAGTTAGAAGCAAGATCTAGCAGAAGGACACAAGACTATATGAGTCCCTCTCAAGAATAAGGAGAACATATCGGGAGAAAGGGACGCAAGATGGGGGATCTGGCGAAGGGAGAAGTTACTTGGACTGTGCCTACGTCCAAGAAATGATCGACGGAAAAGAGAAATTGTGTTTGCCTTCGATCGTACTGATAAAATATGTCGAAACTCTGAAAGACTTCTAAAAAAGAAAAACTGCCGACTTAATCATAGCATGGGACAGTTTTTTGCGATGCTTTCTTCAGTTACTTATCAGTATTTAATTCAGGATGTTAAATATTGGGTACAAACTCGATGCTAAGTCTAGAGTGAACCTTTTTACAATATACAAATATCTTTACTGCTTTCGATTCTTGCACAGGCGCACACTATTTGTATTGCGTTTTCGGTCGACGTCAGTGCTTAGTCTTTAATACCAATAAGTGTTTAGCTGTCGTCATACCTGATTCCATCCATAGTTATGACGCGGAAATGGCTGTGGTGTTAGAGGCAATATTAATTTACAAGAATCTACAAAGCTAGAAATGAAGGGATACATGGGCAAGTAAATGGATTCGCAGGAACGTTAATGAAAGAGATCGGATTGTTGTGGTGTTTAATGTATTGGATTTCTACCCAAAGTACCAGAGTTCAATCTCGGTTGATGCAAGATTTTTTAGTATTATCCCGATCCCTAATTGGTTCAACCTTTGATCTATCTCACATACATGTATATATATATATATATATATATATATATATATATATATATATATATATATATATATATAGTGGCAAAAATATATGTCTCCTTTGGACAATGACAGAGAAGTAATTAGGAAAGTTCATATTTTCAATACATCCTTGCTTCACAATGACGTTCCTTAACAATTGTAGAAATGACGAGATATGACAAAATCTACCGACTAACGCGAAATTAGGAAAAGCTAAATTAAAAAAATGTATTTTTTGAAGTTCATACTAATCGATTGCTAAATATAACCTGAAATATTTCAGGATGCCGGATTGATACACTGTGCTCATCTTAATTGCTAAAATATAATACTTCCCATAAGATGACCTCACTACTTAATGGGTTAATTATCTGGAAAGAAATACAAACCATTCCATACATTTTAAACGACAATGAACTTGCTAATGTATTTTATGCACAGCCACTTCATAGAAGTAGTCGAGTAAATTCATTAATCACTCCATTAAAAACCGACGCTCCCAGAATCCCCACAGCATAACACTTGTTTTTTGGAGCAATGAAGAGCATCGTAAAAATAATCGCGGGAAGATTGCACCATTTAGGTTTTTGGTAGTGATGCCAAGTTAGGAAAGTGTTTTTTTTGGACGCTCTGTAGCCGGAGCTTCATTTTATTTCAAATGCGATCCAATAATAAAGGGTACAAAAACGAAATTCAAGCAGAAGCCAAAAATAAGAAGAAGATGATTAATTAGATACATTTTAACCACTAACTCAGATTTTTTGGGTAATCACAAAGAGTCCCACAGTAATCACAGAATAATCGAAAACATCTTCAATTTATATTTATTTTTTTCAATACTTGCTTTGCTAACTAACGTGAGAGATGCTTTAAAACCGCACCTATTAATTTAAATAATTTCTTAAAATATCAAACCTGACTTATTATGTGGAGAGGAAATCACAAAATTATCGCAATAAATTACATCACAAAATTATCAACTATACTTCTATAATTAGGAAGAAGTTATTCACCTCACACGAGAATTTTGCCGTAGTTTAACAGGGGAAAACTTCAGCATCTTCATTCAGTCACCTAAGGAACAACGTATAAAATTGTGAAAATAGGAAGAAAAACACAAATGGAACAGCCGCATCTATGAATGTTGAATATCTACAGTCTGATAAAGGGGAACGGGACCAAATTGGCGTAAATTATCAAGCCTAACCCGCAATGCGGGGGGGTGAGTAGGGAGAGATGAGGGGAGGCAATTCGGCGGCCAGCGCCAAACTCAACCCTTCCGTACCCTGGACATTCACGAGGAAGGTATGAAAGCAGAAAAGAGATGAAAATATTCATACTGGGAAAGATTGATTAAAATTATTTCTCTTCTCAGGGAATTCAATTTTTATGTGGATTGTTCCCGATTTTGTCGCTGATACAAAAACAGAATTCCACTCAGCTAATGACAAATTTCAACAATTATTAGTTTTTTATAAATTATTAGTGACAGGAAATAATTTGCGTAATTAGACATACCGATTAAGAAAATTGCAATTGGAAATTGGCTTATCATTCTAAACTCTCCACTTTAAACTTCCACATGCCTGATTTCCGATAAAAACCTCCACGCAGAGACAAAGATTGTTATTACTCGCACCTCATCCCTCTTTCCAATCGATCCTTTAACACACCCAACCCATACCCACCTACAGCCATTTTCCTCTAAACATAATCAAATGTATTGAAACTATATTCAAGTAATTACCTAATAATGATGCATTGTAATTGAAACACGTAGCATGCAATATTTGGCTGTGCATAATTAGTTTTTATTATTACGGAATTAAGCATATGTCAGTATATTTTCAATACTTGCTTGATAGATGCTTTAAAAAGGCGTTTTGGTACCAATCATTCGACATATATTAAAAATAAAGTCCTTTAATAACATTTTCCCTTTGAATGCTGTTAATAATCTAATTTCGGGTTTGTTAAGCCGCTTTTAATTCTCTTTTCAAAAACCAGTCAAAGAAGTTGCGTTAAGTTTGAATAAAAATGAGATCGTTGGGAAAAGATTTAAGTTTAGTTTATATATTAATGACCATATTGGATTATTAGTCACTTAAAACTTGGTAATCAGATGGTTTCTTAGGCGATTCCTTATGAAAATCCATCTAAAAATCCTAAAATGAAATGTTCAGGTAAATGAAACTTGGTAGGAAATTTTCAAAGGGCAAGGGACTATCGCCAAACGTACAATACGTGCACATGCGCATGTCACATTGCTTGGTTTACGGTGACGTCTACCTATAATTTTCAAAATAAATTTCGTGTTGACTGTAAAGATCACCACATATGTAACTTTGAATAACATGTCAGTGACCATGAAATCGTGACATACATAATTTCTCCATAAAATGACCGATATCTGCAAAATATTTTAGTAGAGCTTCCTTTACTGAATTTTAAGAAAACAGAAGGAAATGCATGCAGTACTAGGAAGTGTTTGTTAAAATACATTATGAATCAGACGGGGTTGTTGCAATGACGGACGCTCTCCCATTCATGAGCGTTACCAGGCGTAAAGCTTGATACACTCATTACCCTTTACACCACTTTGTCCAAACACACAATCCTCACCATTTTCTATATACGCTCGTCTGCATCTAAATTTCTCTTATGGGTACCTATAGTTAGTTACCTTCTGGAGAGTGTTACGCTTTTTTCGGAATGTCATATATATTCTCTTCCATTTTTAAAACACTTAGTTTGTTATTTTGAGCAGGCCATATTTTATAAATGATTCCTCACGAGTAATTTGTATAATTTTGAACTATGAATGAATATGAAAGAGTATATCAAAATAACTTTGTTTAACACATTTGATGCAACAAAATTTTACCTTTAAACGGAATATCATATTTAACAACTTTAATTATTAATAGAACAACTTCCAAATCTGATATGGAGCGTAGCGAGCGTACGGCGCCGAAACATGGTCACTGAAGCAGGAGGATAGACATAGGTTGGAGACTTTTGAAACGTGGGTGTGGAGAAGAATGGAGAAGGTGAAATGGACCGAAAGGAAAACAAATGAGGAAGTACTGGAGATGGTGGGTGAGGAGAGGGGTTTGTTGAGAGAAACCCTATGGAGGCAGGAAAAATGGATGAAAGGCGTATTGAGCGTAGTGGAATGTTGAAGAAGGTAATAGAGGGGAGAAGGTTAGGCAATCGAGGGAAGGGCAGGAACAGGATAGGGATGTTGGACGAGATGAAGGGAGGAAGGAAGTACACAGAGATGAAGAAGGACCTGATTTAGAGTAGGTAGCTGGATTGGGTTTGGTTTGGAGTTACAAAATGTTCATTTGATAGTTGTGTCCATCCAAAAACCTACCTTAACCGGCAGATTACCTAATAATAACTTCCAAATTTCATTCAAAGTGTCTGGTTAAAGCGAAATGGAGAAATGGGGAATCGTGAAGTCAGTAATATGTTGAACACCTTTCGGTTGTAACAGGGAGAACTCTGTTACTGAATTAAAACTGTTCCTGATTGCAGAAAACTCTTAAATATTTTCTATTGGCAAAGGTTCAAATAATGAAGGGATTTAATCAGATGTGAGATAATAACTTGAAATATTTAATCTCATTAATAACATAAAACATACAATGAGGTAAATTCAAATTAAAAAGCATATTTTTGGCCTATAATTTTATTGGAACGCAAAACGCTCATTCTAAACATTCACTCCATGCCTAAAAGTTTGAATGTACCAAGACAAATTTGACAGTTGTATAATCTAGCGACCCTATTTTGCTACCTTTAAATACGTAGAGATGGCGGATATAAAAGAAAAGGAACAGAATATGCATAAAAACGCAGGACTTAAACAACTTGAGACATGGAAATGAGAATGTGTGAATCTGTTTATTTTGGAAGCAAGGGTGACTAGGAAAATTTTCAATTAATTTTAAGGATGCTTGCAACAACAGGTAGAGGCTAGTGTGTAAAAGCACTGCTCTCTTATTAAAGAACTCCGGTTTCAAATCCAGTTAACCTCTCTAGATATGCTAATGAAATACCAGCAGTGTAGTTATTTCAATTCAAAGCACACTAAAAATACGAGCAGCAAAATAGCGATCCATTTCTACGACCCTGAATGTGCCCATATCACTTACTATAAAACTTGTACTAGACTCGCTTCCTGATACTCACGGATGAAACAGACCTCCGAGTTGAAGATTGTTAGTTTAAAGCACCAACTCTCATTGCATGACGATGAAATTAGCCCACTCCAGAGTCCATTATCTTCCACACCTACTATTTATAAAATAGTGAGCCCAGGATCTAATTGAACTAGGAATAACATTTAAATTCGTGAAAAATGTTATTCATGAATGATGAACTGGCCTTTATTAGTGCGCAAAATTTCCTGAAGACTGCAAAGAGGTCGAACTTTAATAAAAATATTTTTCAGAAGTACGTATGAGCAGAATCAGATTATTTCGGGGGTGAACATTCCTTTTTATTTTCCAAATAATCCGGTTCGGACATTTTAGGACTGCGCAGAACGGTGGAAGTGCAGGTCAATCATTATTCGGGATGGAGGAAATATATAAGGGAAATCGGTTAAAAGTTTTGGGATACCCTTCGTACGAATTTCAAATGAATAATAAATAATTAAAAAATAATTTTATGCAATTCATTTTTCTGTTTTCAATCCCCTCGATCAGAACATTTGAAATCCCCGAAGGCAATCACGTAGCTGTCGCTGGCACGCTACTTAAAACAACAGTCGAGAGACTACCTTTGAATAAAGACATCCCGCGCCATCGAATCGCAGCCGCGTTATCGGGCTTTTTGGAAGCTGATTGCTCCGCATACTTATGGTACGTGCTCCCGTGGCGGCAAGGGTAGGATATGAAAAGGGTAGGAAGGGAGGAGAAACCTCTATGTGGAGGAAATGGACGACGGGAACATCCCCTTGGGGAAATACGGGAATTGAAATGGGGGATGTTATATAAGGAATGACGGAGGCACAGTTTTTGGGGCTACGAAAGGCGGAAGTGGAAGCACAAGAGAGAGATGGATCAATACCTCGTCTCCTCATTTCCGTATCCAGCCTCTTACACCTAATTTATTTTACAACAATATACAATGTCAATAATACGAGTAGTAAGCTTAGGTGGAGTAGTAGGATCCCTCAATCAGCTTGCGCTGAAGGCAAATCATAAGATGTAAGCACCCGTACCACCTAGGGTACATCATCTATGTTGGACATGACTTTGGTGAGTGTGTGAGTGCACTTGTGTGATTCCATCGAGAAATCTAAACCAGCTGACACCGTAAAGACCCTTTTTAAAAAGTTCATGTATTTCAAATAGGGGTTCACGAGCTATCATTGGATGCCGTCAATGATCCTTTAGATTCAAGCCTTCAGTATTCTTCGAATAAAATTGGCAAACATAAAATAGCAAATAAATAAAAAATAGGAAACAAATCATTGCACGAATAATCATGTTCATTATTTTTACCTTATTTTACCATCAAACAGATTTGGTATGAAACCCAAGAATTTTATAAAAATCTGAGGATTGCTAAAATATTTCCGCAGAACAAGTTTTCACTAATCAAACTATTTTCTTCTATGGATCGTAAATGTTTTAATCCTTCATCACCTCAAATAAAAAAAAACTATTATTTCTTCTTTGTAATGTAAACCTTTTCTGTTTTCACAGTCTTCAAAAATTCCATCACCTCTCAACATTCCAACATTTTCTGTCTCTACAAAACTTCCTCTCTTACAATGGCATGGTTACCACATTCATGGTCACGTTCCTAGTAGCAGAAGCAGTTTTAGGGGAGGCAACAGAAAGTTGAGGTCATTTGCGGCATTAGGAAAGGAGGAAGGGTGGAAAGAAATCCGGCGTCGGCATTGGCCTACTCTTAAGGAAAAGCGCCAAGGGGTCCGCAGTTTAACGCCCCATCCAACGGACAGACGGCGTACCCACTCAAAGCGCTCTCGACAAAGCACCTCAAGTAAGGATCGGTATACTGCTGAAAAATATTTTTCGTTTAGGTTTCGAACCCAAGTCCTTTTGGTGGGAAGCCAGTACGTTGGCCACCGCACAATCCTGCTCTCTCTCCGGTTTCCTTTTTTCCAACTTATGATAATCGTCTAATGTAGACCTAAATGATCAAATGTCACGATTGCTCGAAGATCATTTTTTAGTTAATTGTTTTAGAAAATTTTACCGTGGCCACCATGTGACTTCCAAACTAAGGGGTCTGTTCCTTTCCTACAAGATCTGCGTTCCCGTATAAAAAAATTGCCGTGAAAATGTTTACGTATTGTCTAGGGTATTTATCTTACATTGAATTTGTTGTCATTCAAGAATTGTCTGATGAATTTATAATCAAATACATATATTACAAAAAATAACCCTTGCTAATTGCACCTAAGATGTCTTATATTTGTTCAGTAAATTTCTATTGCTTCCTCAAAAAAATCGGATTAGTGTGAATGAGGGTTGATGAAAATGACATATTTGATTTGAACTTAAGAGAAGAAATTATTTACGCACAGACAAACTTGTTCCAACCCAATAACAATTTTGACAGCACCTACACGTCTGGTAGCAGAAAATGGTTTGCCAGAACCGCAGCGAAGGAGAAGATCCGATTCAGAAACTCATTTCTGGCTCAAATATTCGCGGCATTGGAAGGAGTGTTCGCCTGGTAGAAGGTAGAATATGGGTAATGATGCCCCATTATTATTTTGCGAGAGATCATCTGAGTTCTCTTCCCGCCAATCAATTTCAGAAATCCTCTCCGTGTGGCGTGACCCGGGTCTTGCTTTATTCTCGCCGTCCGTATCCCAAAGACATGACCAGTTGACCACAGACTGACCGCTATTATCTATTCAAGTTTAAAAATCGTTTTATTTGTTGGCGGGAAACTTTCATCTCTACGGTTCCTTTGCCAATGAAACAATTTGGACGAAAAATGTTCATGTTGCGGATACCAAAGATATCGAATAATATAATAAATAGGCGTGCGATAGCAAGAGAGTAATGAAGTGGCATAGGATATCATGATTACGTAACCGAAAGCTAGAAAATCACAAGTCATAAGGAAATACAACTTTTTTCTATTTGAGGGATTCCGAAAATGAAGAAATCGTAAATTATGTAGAAAAAATAGATTCAGAAGTTATCAAATATTCAATTACAAATTTTGGATTTATGATTAAGTCATCATCAGTAAAATTAATTTAATATCATCTTAAAAACACACAGTCATCCACTCAAAGATTGGTTTCATATGTGAGGGTAGATCTCATCTGATACTAAGTCCAACGGCATAGGCAAGTCGCTCATCAGGGGGAGGCAGTCAGTTACTTTCTCTGGCGTGTCTTTGGTTTCCTAGGAAGATCTGATATCCACACAATTACGCAGCTTTGGTGCAGATGCCTCCCTGTGAATTGAAACTAGACTATCCGATCGGTAGCCATATGATGAACCCATTTGAATGCTATGTAGTAGTTAGTAGTAGATATTAGGGGAGACGATCAAGAGCTTAGGCCAATTGTGCCAATAGGGAGAATGGGAATGGAGGAAGGGTGAAGAGAAACCCGGCGTCGGTACTAGCCTACTCCAAAGGAAAGACACCAAGGGGTCCACAGTTTAACCTCCAATCCGACGAATGGTATACTCACTTAAAGCGCTCTCAACAAACCACCTTAAGTAGGGAACGGAATACTTCTGAAAA
Source organism: Hetaerina titia (assembly GCA_037158775.1). Taxonomy (NCBI): domain Eukaryota; kingdom Metazoa; phylum Arthropoda; class Insecta; order Odonata; family Calopterygidae; genus Hetaerina; species Hetaerina titia. The sequence goes on along the minus strand of CM073774.1, from coordinate 67,264,901 downwards.
AAACCTATCACCTCCAGGATTCGTACCCGGGCTCTCTGGATGAAAAGCCAATACATTAGCCACTGCACCATCCTGATACTCAGACTTCTACGTATTCTATGTTTTAAAATTAGTAGGAGTTAAAGAATATTTTCATTCCAGTTGCAAAAATTTCTTATTAGGTGGTTTTTTAAAAAAGAATTACCCTGATGACCATCATGGTTTAGAAATAACTTCTGTAATTTAATAAATATTTAATAAAACCGAATAAGAAGAGGAATTGGGTGAGAGACGATGCAATAAATGAATGTTAATTGGCTAAGAAAGCTTATTAATTTGGAATGCTTTCGTGAAGTTACTTGGAGTAAGGACAATACACTCTAACTTAACAATATTTCTAACGCTTCACTTTACGATGCTTGAAAATTCTAATAAAAATTGGTTCCAAGGTAACTTACCATAAATCAGTTAATTTTAAAAATGCTCTGTATAGAAGAATTATATAAAGTCGGCCACATCCATTAAAAAGGGAAAAGATTCAGTTTAAATTAGGAGAAGAGTAAGAGAAGGATGAGGAGGGCAAGGAATAAGGCAAAATGAGTGGAAGGAGGTAGGGCGAAAAAGGCCCGAGTTATCTTTAAAATGGAAAAATGTATAAATTGTGATTGAAATGAAAGTAATTCGGTTTTAAATGGTGAATGGGGCAAATGATATATTCTTCCAGAAACTTGGATAATGAAGCAGAAATAAATCATATAAAAATTGCTTCAGATTTTACTTTGTGAAGACACTTCGTATTAAATGGCTTTGTACTTGTGATTTTCCACGCGGCAGTTTATTAGTCTTCGAGCACTATTTTCAAAGATAATTCAATATCAAAGTGTTTTGATAATGACAGTTATTTGATGAAAAATGGTCGTAGTCTAATAAACTGGAATGGCTGTTGTGGAAAATTACAAATCCAGAGTTCATTTTATTATTAGAATGAATATTCTTACACAATAATTGGCGAAACGTACGAAGTTGTATTGATCTTTTTATTATAAATTATTTTTCTTCCGATAAATTGTTATTTGAAGTTCAAAATTCAACGCCCGCAATTACCAAATAGGCAATTTATTTGCTAATTTCAGTGCCATGTACGCCTTCGCCCATTTACAAGCGTGCGAAAATTTAACTGATGTCCGTATCATTTATCCTGCATGGAATAGCAATTTTAAAAATATTAAAGAGTAGATTAGATCACGTTCATATGACGTTTTGGCATAGCTATTCTGTCAGCAGTGGTACCCGACAAATGAAATCCATGAAATGGCTATCATAGCTTATTTATCAATTACGTACGTTGGGGATAGTGATAGGAAGGTTAGTATAGCAAAAAATCAACTCAATGCTAGAGAAACTCAGCATAGAAACGTCAGACTATGATAAAAGATTAAAAAAAACATTAATTGGTTATGCGGCATATTCCAAAATGTTGGGAACCACAATTTCGAGTTCTAGAATCCGAATGTTTCTCCTGGGTGGGGAATTATGTATTTAATTATTTTTTTCCCGATTAAATAAATTATTCAATGATTTCTGATAAACTCAGTGATGGATAAAATCACCGCAAAAATATAAATATGAAATTTATAATGTGCCAACCACGACCATTCCGGAATTTGATAGCCATTTGTATATTATAAATTGCGTAATAATTATTTATGTTCTCCCACACTTTAAACAATACGTTGTTTTGCAAGCCAATAAACTGAGTATGTCAGGTAATAATGGAAAAAAATAACTAAATATAAAAAAATGATTTGATCATGGCTTTACAAAAACCGTCTTTTATTTCCTTAACGTAGTTTGAATGAAGTCATATATTGTTTAATAATATCAATATTACGAAATATATTTGGTTAAAAGAACGCATTCTAAGTTTATGAAGCAAACGATGATGACCACTAATCCACATGCTGATTACTCAAACGCTTTGATGGGATTTTGAATGAAATTTGCAAATTGAATCAAATTTTCCATCAGAAACGGAAGCGATGTTGCATTAATATTTAATATACGTACACTATCGTGTGATGATTAATCTTTTCGTACGGCAGCGCGATGTGAAGTAAATTGTTATTACAATACAGAAATAATTATTAAGGGCATAATAACTACGCGAAATAAGACTCAATTATTATGATTGGTATTATAACCACTCAAAACAAGAGGTATACACTCAGCACTTCCAACCATTCAAAATCTATCTGAAAGAGACTCTGCCAAACTTCATCTCCTGGCGATTCAACTGGGACACTAATCCACCAGTCGGTGTTCAAGACGCAACTCAATATGCGGCTGAATGGACTTGTGAAAATATTCCCGTGGGTCTGAGGATAGATTGCGAGTGAGGTAGAGTACGTACATACTCAGCGAAGGGATTCAAATCCAATCGCGGGCCACGCGCAAGTACACGGAACGACCGATTCTATCGCCTGATCCAACAGCGGAAGGACGGAGCAGGTCGACGGGACGGAGAGAAGAGGGGGGAAGGGTAGTACCTCCTGACGGAATTGTGGGATATGGAGTGAAAGACCAATGATGGAGCCGGGGTGTGGAGAGTCCATCCCGAAAAATACTTAATCCTCCCGGAACTCGGGAATACGGGACAGGAATGGGATTCCGACGGACCATGGTGGTTGTGAGAGGAGGGCTTAATTTTATTCGGGAGGATCGAGAGGAGATGACGGAAGGAAGGGTAATTGATGAGGGAAGGGTTTTGGGGTGGAGTTGAGGAGCTCAGTGAAGAGGCGTGGTCGAATACTCTATGTGGGGGGGGGTGGGAGAGTGAGGAGGATGGCGGGAGTGGGTTAAGAGGAAGCGCAGGAGAAGGGGATTGATTATAGAGTCACAGGGGAGGGCGGAGTGGCATTTCTTAAGATTAGAGTCTTTTAAATATTTATGGGCCAAATGAAAACGGACGGAAGGCGAGAACGATTGTGCGCAGAAACGAACTGACGAGGAATGGGAGCGGAAGCGTCAAAAATGTATGCATTAAATCGTGGATGACGTAGGCATCCGCGTCACGTGGAAATTATGCACGGGCGGAAACTAGAGTGCTGTTCATGGTGAAGCTAACAAAGGCGACCGCGAAACAATGAATGACAATGAATCTTATTCAATGGTGAGATGAAATCAAATTGAGTGAGGACACCATTGGACGTGCGGATGATGTAATCGTCGACATGATTAAAGAATTAAACGGGGGTAAAAAATTGAATTGGTGGGGAAATTGTTTTGAAAACAATTTAAATTTGTCAGCCTGCCAAAATAACAAAGCTAAATCGTAGAGTTAATCAACGGTTCCAAAAAGTGATTTTCACAAAAGGGGGTCTTTAATGAAACTTAAAGGAGAGAGTGGAAAAATATATAGGAAAACATACAAAAATCGCACCAAAACGGGTTCAACCAAATATAAATTATCTAGCAATATCTACATTAGAAGAAAACCAACGAATAATGATATAATTAAAAAGTGCATTATAAATTCAGCAACGAAATGGAATGTTGCACGGAACTGTGTAATATTCCATGTTAAACAACTAAATATCATCGGTTATCAGAAATGACAACAAAAGTACAAAAACAGACTCTAATGCATCTTTGATATGGATACAACTTACGAATGGTGAGGGAAACCTAATAAAAATTGAATATGACATTCACATGCCTGAAAAACCAAAATGAGGTTTATAATAAATATAGAGACATAAATGGAGAAAGTAAAAACAATCAATATGCATATCACACCAAGTGTACACCACACCACACTATATGGCCACACCATTTTATTCCTGAAAGTTGTAAAAAGGGGCAAAAACGATGTTCAAACTTCCTGGCAAGACGATAACTCTTGCATTGAGTGATGCAAGGCAAATTAACGAACGCGAAGGAAAATCCGGAGGATTCAAAAGGAAAAAGTGAAAACTTCGATACCAGCACACCACAGAGGATTGCATGAAAACGAAAAGTAAAAGAATATCAAACGCTCAGTTACGTGAATGGAGTATCTCCATTTACACACGCTTTGAAAAAATCAGAGTAATTAAAAATAAAAATTACATTGATAGGAAGAGTTAGCGAACATGGCATAGCGATACAGTGCCAGTATATGGATTGTAATGCAATTACCGACAATTTCTGTTAATATTGATCCCATTGAATTCTGCAGTTAATTGCTGAAGGTTTCCGTGCGTGTAATGTTCTTAACATTATCCAAAAACTAATTTGGATCATTCATCCAAAATGCCTAATTATATTATTATGCATACATTTTTATACGTATGGGTTGCCATAAATTCAAAACTCAAAAATAACCCTGTGAATTATAAGAAATATCTCTCAAGAGTTGGTGCTGATTTTCTAATAATCAAAATTTAATATGGCAAACTGGTGATTAAAGAAATAAGTCAAACATCGATATAAAATATTTTATTGGAGTGTGGCCTCCAGCTCTACACTATTATTCCCCACGTAAATATTAAAGCCGAGGTAAATGTCCCTCCCTTAATCTATTTCCGACCATTAAATAATTGTGTTTACGTCCAAAAAAATGATTCTGACGTAGAACAGGCCTCGTGTAAGATATTTTCTAGAACTGATTCGCTCAATCTTCAAGAAATCAGAGCAAAATTTAGCGCCAACCTAATAGTTGCTTTGCATTACTTCCACGAAGAACTAGAACACGACACGTTTAAATGCAAATGAAATCTTAACGTGAGACTGCAGTTAACCCCGTTCTGGAAAATGAGCAATGCTATAGAGATGGAATCAGCTGGCTGCGGGAATAATAAATCACGAAAGGTAAAACCTTTGGCGGTAAGAGAAAACAATAGGTACGTGCCTGACCGTAATGTCGTCCAGAACTCATTATAAACGCATAGAGTGAATATTGACTGCGATGATCATTTCCAACCCCTCCACAACAAAAAAAAAACTAAAATGCGGACCTTGTGAAGTGCCAGAGTGGACACGCGAAGGCAGACGCCGATTGAGCAACAATCCGTTGCGGGGACGTGTGGTCATTCGTACGGTATTCAAAACAGGACTGCTATCAATCAGCTTGATGCTTGTCGTTTTGGCAAGGACATTCCTCCACGACGGGGGGAGCAATGCTTAATGCTGAGTGTCTTATTTTCGAGCCCAAAAACATAATATTTTATTCTCTCCCCTCTCCCCGCCGTTTTCGTGTCAACGGATGTACCGCAGTGCCGGTCACGCTAGTTCACTCGGGGGTTTTATTTCTGGGGCCGGAGCCCGGGATGAGCTCCCGACGACGACCATTTTTTTTTGTCACGGATGGATTCGCGTGCGTGTCGCTCCAAACTTCCGTGTCCTTTGCGATTCCGTTGCGAAAATGAACACCGCCATTACGAATTCGTATGCATCCATCAAGACGGAAGAGAGCGTGAAAATGGGAGCGGCGAAAAAAAATTGACTTCCGTGAAAAAGTCTTAATAAAAAATGAAAAAAAATTCCAATGGCGAAGGCTGCAGTATATATATCCCGCCATATATAAATTTATGTGGAATAAAAATAACTTTTCTCACCAAAGTCCGCATTACGCAGCACTGTAATGAATGGAATGCGGAAACAGGAAGGGCCAGTTACCTGAAATGAGAAATAACAGTTTATTTATAAGGATGGAAAATATACAAGGAATAACATTTTTAAAAGAAAACTGTTCAAAATTTTAATTCAAAAGCTATATTTTTTCTCACATTTTTAAATTTAAACCGCGTTTAAGTAATTGCTCTCAACATGAGTTTGCTTGAAATGTAAAGAAAAAATATTGAAAGCGTCGTTATGAATAAATCTCAAAAAATCATAATATCTTAATTGTTCAATTACAAACTATGACTGAGGAGGAAAATAGAGAAAGCATATGAAAGCGGAATATGATGCATTTAAATGAATTGAACCATAAACAATGCTACATCACCGAGTCAGAGCATTAGGTAAAATGTCGTACATACTAAAATAATTTTAGCTACCATTAGTAATGAATACAGAGTTAAAACGTAGTGTTCAATGAAATAAGACGACCGTTAAATATAACATAGCGTTTATAACTTAATTTCTGAGCATAGCTCTTAGATGTTTGATGCTATTAGCATTATAAAATTACTATTATTAGAAAGATTTTTCGAATTAATGTCATATTTTTGTTTTTTTTTTCTTCTGAATGTTCCTACTTCACTATCAAAGAAAGAAAATACATGCATAAGCTAATTAGCAAATCACTAGCAAGGAAGGATTCAATTAATATTGTGAATGTAAATATATTTACAACTTATTGCGACATAAAATATAAACGATTTTATCATTGTAAAACATCGGCGTAGTATAAAATCCAGAGGACACAAGTTTGTATAATTTATCACATGTATTATCGTGGACATTAAGTACAAAGATTACTTAATAATTGGAGCGTCCTATATGATATTTCTATGGAATTCTCCTCAATTTTTAAAATCAAAAGCTTCCAGTATGAAAATAGGCCAAATTTATTAGTCAACAGCAAGGCTTTCTGGCATATTTTGCTTATTTAATTTCAGAAGGTGAGGTAAGAGAAAGTTTTCTACAGCTCGTAAGTGCAAGTCTACAAGCTACTCGTTCGAAAAGAGGAACCTGTAGGAAGAATCTATCATTTAGAACCTAACAGCAAGCACTCTCTCAATTGACCCCTTCTGATTATGTCTCTTGTCTACGTAGTTGTATGTAGCATTGCTTAAAATCCAGGGGCATCCATGACCTCCATGCTGCACAAAATGTTCTTTCCTTTCTTTCTAGCACCACACCGAATTAATGCGTATCCCGAAACTTATCATCATCTACACTTTTCTTAATTTCCTTCCAATTTACCTTCTTTTTAAGAAAAATTTCAAGAAACTGTGGGAGATGCGGCAAAAGTAACTTTTAACTCCGCTAACATACATTTCAATGCAATAATTTCAGAGTGTAAAAATCATTCACTTTGACCAGGATTCGAAGAATATCCCTCGATATTCGGCCGAGTGCTTTAGCCAGTTAAGCTATGATTCAATTAATTTTTATTTGGTCCAGTTCAAACGTTACACAGCAAGTGTTTCCATTGTACAAATATCAGCTTATAGATTTGTATGAATATATATTTATATGTATCAGATATAGATATGTATAAATATATTCATACACATATTTTCACATAAACAAAAAAAGCATATACACACATACATATATAGACATACATTCATATATCTGCATATACAATTGTGATCATATGCAATACTGTTGAAGGAAATAATGAGGTAAGGTTCACAAGATATACATTATACTATATATGGTGAGGGCTATCGATTAATTTGAATCACATTCTGTGAAGCAACTCTTCAACCACTGGCGAAGTGTGTCCGGCACCGGGGGCAGCCACATCCGTTCCACCAATGCTTGCACACCCTTTGCGGAATATTTTTTCGCTGTTCTTAATTGCATGAACTCCACGATTGAAGTAGTCATAATTAGAGTTTTGAAGCTCGGACAGAGCCGAAAGTTCAGGTTGATCAGGTTTATGTCTGTAATGGCACCACAGCCGAACATGCCCCAGGTTTTATATATCTTTTTCAGGGCTTCCCATTTTCTGAGTTTTTCGCCGCAGCCAAGAATCAGATACGCGACGTTGTCTATTCGACCGCATGACGGACAAAGGGGCGAATCAGCTAACCGTAGGTGGTTCCTCACTTCCCTCGTCATGACCGTGTTCGCGATTAGGTTGAACATTTGACTACGTGCCTCATCGTTCGCTCTGCTAGTCGCCCAGTTTTTCCAAGCTAATGTCGTTTTGGATGTCATTTTTCCATGCTCGGCGAGCGCTCTGAAATACAGGGTCTTGACCCTAATTGTTTCTCCATCTCTCAGGAGTGAGGCGACCTTTTTCATTTCTTCAAATGCCCTCCGGTGGCATTCGTTGTGCGCGAGTGCCTGCCACGCGTCCTTGAGGAGTGCCTTTTGCCACGCGTCGTCACCCCGAAGGATGCGCAGGCCAAACTTCGCGTAGACCACCTTTGTCTTTGGAGCTGTACCCGTTAAATTGAGACAACCCAGCTCAAACGGGCCATAGAGCTGGTTGCGGGACACTTTCTTTACGTAGCCGTTCCAGATCATTTGGTTGGTCGCTTTAATAAAGCATGCATTGTATTTAGGGGGTAAGGGCCACAAATGGGCCACGTACCATAGCCTCTGTAAAACAATCTGGTTCAGGAGGCGGACGCGGGTCATAATCGGGAGGGAAGGGAGTGAAAGTTTCCCAACACTCCATTTTATGTGGTCGTCTATAATTCCCCAGTTCCGCTCAATCGTGGAAGCCAACTCCTTCTCCCAGCAGAACTCTAAGATTTTGAGGGAGGGTGCATCTGACCAACCGATGGAAGTCGGGGGCGGGTTTCCCTTAAGCTGGAGAAACCTGGATTTCCGCTTGTTGAGGAAGAGACCACCCTGCCCATATGACTTTAAAATGTCGTGGGTGAGAGCCATGTGGGACGGGTCGTCTATGAAAAGGGTTATGTCGCCAGCGTATGCGACGCCCAGGCAGACGGGGGCATGACGGTGTATCCCGATTCCACTGCTCTGAAGTCGTTTGAGTGGTGGGTCTATGGAAAAAGCAAACATCAGCATTGACAGCGGGCAGCCCTGCCGGACGGAGTTACAGACGGGAATGGGTGGTGAGGTGGCATTCTTTATCCTAATTCTAGAAGGTTTACCGGTGTATATCGTTGAGACGGCACGTATGAAGTGCTCGGGGAAGGCCATCGTCTAGAGCACGGTTAGGATCCATTCGATCCGGAACAGATCAAATGCTTTCGCGAGGTCAATTCCAAGCACTGCTAGAAAAATATCGCCATACAAGGATGAGGAAAAAATGACGTCACGAATTAGAAGTGCGGCATCGAAAATTTTTCGCGTTTTCGACATGGCGTACTGGGATGGAGAGAGGACAATGTCGGCAACAGCCGTCATACTACAGCGCAAGACGTGTGCCATTATTTTATAATCCGCATTTAAAAGGGCGATTGGACGGAAGTCGTTGAACGACTTGGGCCGCGTCATCTTTGCTATAAGGGTTATCACGGCGGTCCGCTGACTTGCAGTCAGAGAGCCGCTAATTATAATGCAATTAAAAAGTTTGGTTAAAATAGGTTTAAAAACATCCCAGTACGCGAAATAAAATTCAAAGGGTAGGCCGTCCAAGCCAGGTGCTTTGCCCTTTGGGAACATGGGGGAGACACAGTCCAGTTTGTCTGAACTCACCTGTATGTCTCGACCTAAATCGTCTTTTTGGGTTGAGGACAGCATAGGGAGAGGAGGTAGAGGGGGTGTGGCTCCTTCCTTCCACAGAGGATACCCGTTAAAAATGTTTTGAAAGTGCCGGGCCGCTTCCCTAAGGAGGTTGATGTCGCCGGTGGCAGATTCTCTGACAGGGATTCTGTCTGTGACGGAGCCGGAATTGGATTTCATCGAGCGCCGAAGCTCGGATAGCGTAAGGAGCCCCCCTATATCTGTGTCTAATTCTTTTTGCCATTTTTGGGGAGCGTAGTTTTGAAGTTTGTGGCCGAGTATATTTTTTTTAAGAGACGACACTTGGGCGTGGATATCCTCCGGCAAACATCCTTACGCAGGAGCTCCTCCAGCGCCCGGCGGTAGAAGGAGATGGTGTAATTTTTTTTCTCTACGCCACTCAAACGTTTGCCTTTTGATGTGCATGACAATTCGGGGTTTGAAAACTTCGTCCCACCATACCGCGACGCCTGCACCGGGACAGAATACCGCGATCAGTTCACACACCCGGCTGCGGATGGAGTCGCGGCGAGTGGCGTCCTCCAGCACGCGGAGGTCCATGCGCCACACGGTGCCGCAGCGGTGGGCGCGCGCGGCGGGGGTTGTATCCGGGAATGTAACACTCATAATCTGCGCGCAGTGATCAAAGAAAGACACTGGGAGGGTGTCCACTCTCTGGACATCATTCTTAAGTGATACCGAAAGGAAGAGGTAGTCGATCCGCGACCGAGAGTTATGCTCTGATCGCGTGAAGGGGCGGGACCGTCGCAGAAAGAACTGCCCTGCGTCAATCGCTCCAATAGATAATATGTCATTCTATCCCTGTTCGAGGCACTATCCTCTCGGCGGTAAATGGAGTTGAAATCCCCACCCAAGATGGCCTTCCTCAAGAAGGAATGAAGGTAGGGGAGGATAAAAAATTGGTGGTGTGGATGGCATTCACGATAACAGACATTTGATCCAAGGCGTGGGAAAATGGAATGCCATTTCGGACTAGGGTGGTGGTGCCAAAATGACGATCGGCGAAATTGCCGATAGCCTGAAAGGTGTTCGCATCCCAGACTATGCCCTCCTTTCCCTCTTGAAGGAGGATTACATCAGCCCTGAAATCGCGGAGAAAACGTTGGAGGACTGCAATTTTTAAGGCACTGTAAACGCCGGTAATATTCAGCGAAATGATATTCATTGGTGAAACGATACGGCATCTATGGGCACCGTACATCACTTACCAGAGTTTTGGTCGTGGCTTACGTCGCTCCGGTCGCGGCTTGAACCCGGGCGACGAGTACTTCGCCGCTTCCCGGGACGCTTCGTCCGACGGGTCGACGATCGAGGTCGCGAGTTGTCGCCACATCCCTCCCCCTCGACCTCGACCGAAGAGGAGGCACCAGCTGTGGTCTCCACGAAGAGCGGGTTGTTCGGCAGCGTTTCACGGGGGGCCCTCTTCGAGCGAGCACAGTTGGGGCCGGAAGGTGCCGGGCCGGGAGGTGCCCTCAGGAGGGGCCGGGGTGGCGGACTGGGGGTCAAATTCCGAAGGGACCCCGTCGGCAGTAATCAAGGAAGATAGTTCGATTCGGTCCGCCTCTAGAGTATCCCTGGGAAGACCGACGACATCATAATTGAGTGTCCGCGATAACGGGATCGGTGGGCCAGCCGTTGGGTATGGGGGCCATTCACAATCCGATGAATCCTCCACCGCTGTCACCAGTGGTTCTCGGGGGGTTGGAAGCCCGTGATCCAAGGATTGCGAGTGGAGGGTATCGGTGGCGTGGCCGCGGAAAAGAAGGACGAAGGATCATCTGTCCTCCCTTGACGGGGTCACAAGGACAGGGGCCGGCGGTTGTGGGAGAGTGGGCGAGAAGGTAGGGACTGCAGCTATATTAAAGTTTGAACTCAGGAGTTCAGTGTCGTCTGTCCTCTTCTTTTTCGCCTCGCTTTCTTCCTTCGACGACTTTCGCTCCCTCTGAAATTTTCCTATAAGTGAAGGGGTGTGTGGGGAGTCGGGATCAGCGGGGGTCGCACCCTCGATAAGAAGCAGCGAACGCGCCCTCTCCTCCACAGCCACCTCGGGCTCGTCCCTCTCTTCGGTGGTGCTCGGGTTGGAGGCCATGACCATTGCCTCCGCATTGCTCTTCCCTCCCTGGTTCCGAGGGCAAGTCTTGCGCTCGCGGACTTCTTGGTTGCAGCGGGCGCAAATGCGACGCTGACCCTCATAGATGATGGCCCGGTTGCCGCCAATGTGGAGGTACAAGGGGATATTTCTCGACCGTCATCCGCACAACCCTGGTGCCAGTAAACACCCTCGCCATCCTCTCTTCCTCCCACCTGTTCTCCCACGAGTGATGGATTTTACCAAAACGTTGGAGCTTGCTTGTTATATCTTCCAATTGGATCTCCAAGGGGAGACAAAGAATCCTGATATTACACGGGCTGCCGGAGGTTTCGTCAAAATGTTATCGTCGTTCTCTGATCCCTTAAAGACGGAAACGGCAGTTTCCGCGGAGTATTCTCTAAAATCTTAGTCGTTGCAGCTTCGTTTGCCAACTTCAGGAATATCAGATGACGACTGTATCGAAATTGGATGGCCACTATCTCTTCGGATGTGAGGCCCAGCGACCCTAGTGTGAAGAGGTGGACCTTCAACGGATTCGGGGCTTTGCCTTCTCGTCAGCTTGCAAGGCGAGCGTGTTTACACGACGTATGACCATTTTGAAAAACGATCAAATTGAGCACGCCTGAGCGAAAGAAAGGAGAGCGAGCCAAATGGACAACCACTCCAAAGAGAGAAAAAAACAATCACTCGTGTACACTTTCTCCTCGCCACTCGCACCCGGCGGTAGCAAAACAAAAAAGGAGCCTAAGCTAGCAGTCAAGGTCAGTCATGAACCAGTAAACAAAACGAAGGCACCGTCTTCCCGGCGGAAGAAAGTCGAGAGTCAAACTTCACCCTTCTGGAAGAACAAGGCGGTCAACCGCCGCTCGAAACAAAACACGATCGGAACCTCGATTTCCGAGAGAGTCCGGCAGTGCCGCTCTCCAAATCCCGGCGGCCGACGCCTCGGTCGCCGGCGAAATCAGACACTCGGTAAATAGAGGCACTTCCAGCTATCGCGGCGTCCTCTTAAACTATGATATTTTTGGGCTTTTAAAGGAACAAGATGTTGTGACGAAATACCGTACATACAAAGTCACAGGCATTCGTAATCATGCGCGACGCGCCACAGTCCACGAGGTTAAAGCCAATTTGAAGCACTTAGGCTGTTTATACCTTAGAGAAATTTCAAGAAACTGCGGGAGATGCCGTGACAGTAACTTTTAACGGAGTCATCCGCTAACATGCATTGCAATGCAATAATTCTTTTAAAGATTGTACATCATTCCTTATCTCTAAGAATATTCATATAATCCTCTCCGTTATGCTCCAATCCCTTTCTTGTTTCCTCCCTTATTCTATTATTCCCTTTTTACATTCTTTTCCCCCGGTCTGCTGTCCCTCCTATTTCTTCACTTCCCAAAAACTTCTCTGATATCAATGAATTCCTTAGTTTTTGCGTATTTAAGTTCTATATTCCACAGTGGAATCGTCTCTCTTCATTAATCTAATTTAGTTTTGAACTTTAACTACAAAACCAAATCTTTCAGGCCCGCGTCTACATCTGGTTCTCCTAAGGTAGTCAATTATGCATCCAGCACAATTTGACCAAATGGATTTTGCAATGCGTCTCCAAGCCATGTTTACGTGCTCCTAAGCTTGTTAAGGTGTTTTAACAAAATCCAGTCATTGCGTTGGTTCAATATTGTATTTTTCACTTTAAGTAATTTATTTTTCAAAGCCCTATTCCTAAACCCCAATTCTTTATCTCCCTTTGCCTACCGTCAAATTAAAATTTCTCCATCATCTTTAGGCATACTCTTATGTACCGACAGTTATTAATTATTCAAAATATTAACAAATGATCAACAATTAGTTTGCCATAAAACTATCTATTTCCCTTTCTCATTGAAAATATGATATCAGACATGTTTTATCCTTCAAACATGTTGCACTCCTTGTTAGCATTTATGTACTTAGAACCAAAACCATCTGACCTCGTCTTTTCTTTTCCGCTATCCTTTTAGTTCGCAGTCATCACACAAATACTCAATATTAAAGTGTCCTTTTTGCACAAATCGATGCAATCTTCACCTAATTTTTATATCTTGCGCTTAAGAATTTCATATCTTGCCACCACTGTAATTATTGCATAAATGTAATCCATTTTTTTCTTTTTTAGGTGAGTAACCGAACCATGGAGGAACTATTTACTTGCGTGCATGCAGAAAGAGGTAAAGTGCTGTGTTACTATCTTAAAAGTGCTCATGACTGTTTACATGCAGAAATTGAATAACTGAATAAACCCTGGATGCAGTTACATGACAAGGTGCAGTTTCATTAGCAAAGTTATCTTTCCTTAAGTAAATTACCCTATAATCTAAGAGTGGAAATAGATATTTTAAATATCACTGGAGTTGAGGCAGACGCTTTAAAACAAGCGTATTCGTATGCTTTCAAGGAAATAAAAGTGAGTTTCATATATTTACGTGAAAAAAATCTATCGATATGAAAGTCAATCTTCGGATTCGATTCGCATACATGCATATTTTTATAAAAAACTATGACAATTCTGATGGTGCACTAATTACAATACTTATAGTATACATAGTCAAATTCACGAAAATATAAAAAAAACATTAGTGTGATTGTCAAATTGAAATAAACGTAAATAGGTTTCTCTTAACCTCCTCTGTGTCAATCACGCATCTTTATTTGTACCACATTGCATTGGTTTATAATTGACGTCTCGGAGGAACTACTATCAAGAAGTTTCAACTCAGTTCTTATTTAACTATTCAAGAGTTTGATTCAGACAAAGAACGGACCAAATAAATTCAGAGAATTTTGCCCAATTCCGCCTAAACTCTTTGGAAAGACGGAGTCAGAGCTATTGGAAACGTAACGTGGAGACGTAAATATTGAAAAACACGAAATCCCAGGGACAAAAAACTCCATCACGGTGGCAAAAAATACTGATTTCGCGTCTTTATGTTAAATTAATTGCGCCGTATATAAATAGAAAAGAACGTGAGGATTAACACGTGAAATGACATTCATATAATTTCACGAATTTCACTGGAAAATTTTGATGAAATGACTTCTCCCGCATAAAACCTTGAAAAAATAAAACAGTACCCTGCCAAGCTGGGCCCCCCCACCCTAATCACATGCTTTGCGGGCGATCTGTTGCGCGTAATATTCCTCGTGCCCCAAAGTTTCCAAATTGAAACCAAGTCGTCCTTTCTACTCGTCAGAGTAATTACAATATATCTGTGATTTTCGTACACAAATGGAATCAAAGAAAGCAATTGATTCAACTTATAGCTCCCAAGAAGTAATTTTAGACGCAAAATCGAAAGTTCTCTTCAAGATACAAAGTGAACCTTGTGTAGTGCACTCGGGAGAATACATATTTGTTTCGATTGAAATTTCATTGAAAATTCATCGATCAGTTCACACAAATAAACATTCTAACTGTCAAATTAAATCTTCTAATAGCCTCTGATATCCTATGAAGAAGATAAAACGATCAATTTACATAATTTTGACCCTTAAAATTTTAGCACCAAATGAGTGTTCTAATGTTCTCATAAAGTAATACTCGTATTAATGTACTCTTAAAATAATAATCTTATTTATATTATAGGTCTTAGACAAAAATATTTAATGAAATCGGGGATAATGTCGCCGTTTTTCTATCTTTAAGATCCCAACACTTTGTCTCGCATTCAATTAGGCATAAAACTTCAATTCTTAAGCAGCATGAAAACAATATACGAGTCAATGTATAATTACTGCAATTACAGAGAGATATAGTATATCTTATAATCATGAACATATATTATTATTAGGTAATCTACCGGTTAAGGTAGGTTTTTGGATGGACACAACTATCAAATACATACTATATTTTGTAACTCCAAACAAAACCCAATCCAGCAACCTAAACTACCTGGTCCCTTTTAATCTCGGTGTACTTCTTTCCTCCCTTCATCCCATCCAACATCCCTATCCTGTTCCTACCCTTTCCTCGCTTGCCCAACATTCTCCCCTCTATTACCTTCTTCAACATTCCACTACCGCTCAATACGCCTTTCATCCATTTTTCCTGCCTCCATAGGGTTTCTCTCAACAAACCCCTCTCCTCACCCACCATCTCCAGTACTTCCTCATTTGTTTTCCTTTCGGTCCGTTTCACCTTCTCCATTCTTCTCCACACCCACATTTCAAAAGCCTCCAATCTACGTCTATCCTCCTGCTTCAGTAACCACGTTTCCGCGCCGTACATAGCTACGCTCCATATCAGAGTTTTTACGAGTCTTGTCTTAACATCCCTACTCAACGTCCCCGTCATCAACTCCCTCCTCCTTGAGAAAGCCTCCTTGCCTAGCGCAATTCTTCTCCTTACGTCCCTACCATTTTGACCGTATTGGTCCTTTAATGCCCTTTCTATTTCATCGTCGAGTATGCCTGGACCTAAGCTATCTTCTTCTACGTCATGTTCCTTTTCTATGTCTAACCCTGTCGGCCTATGTTCTTTACCATACAGTGTTTCTATATATTCCTTCCATCTCTCTTGGATTTTTCCTGGTTCAACTATTATCTTACCCCACTTATCTTTCACTGTTAGCACAGATCTTGCCTTCTTACTTCCCAATAATAACTTAACCTTGCTGTATAGAGCACCAATTTCACCCTTCTTCTGTAAATTTTCCATATCCTTGCATTGCGTTTTCCACCATTCTTCTTTGGCTTTATTTGTGGCCCTTCTCAACTTATTGTTTAAATCTTTGTACTTCATTTTGCCTAACTCTGTGTTTACATTTTTCCATCTTCTTCTCTCATCCATCTTTGCAATCATCTCATCCGTTACCCATGGTTTCCCTATCCTTTTCCCGTTAACGGTTCCTATAGTGGCTTTAGCGGCTTCCAATATCCCTTTCTTGATACATTCCCATTTTTCTTCGATAGTACTCAGTTCTTTATCGTCATCCATCATTTTCTCTACAGCCTGCTGATACTCCTTCCTCGTTAATCCATTTAATGTTTCTAAATTCCATTTCCTAACCCGCCGCCCTTGTCTTATCTTCTTGAAACGAACGTTACATTTCATAACAACTAAATTGTGGTAAGAGTCCGCATCCGCTCCTGGGAAACTGTGCGAATTTATCACACTGTTTCTAAACCTGTGCCTAACCATAATATAATCTAACTGATACCTTTCTGAATCACCTGGCATTTTCCATGTATACCTACGCCTTTTGTAGTGTCTAAACCATGTGTTTGTGATGACTAACCCCTGTCTCCTGCAGAATTCAATTGCTTTCTCCCCGCGTTCATTCCTCGTGCCTAACCCATAGTCCCCCACCTCACCCCCATCTCTTCCTTCACCTACCGTCGCATTCCAATCCCCCATCACAATCAAATGTGTCCCTGCGGGAAGATATGTGATTTTATCCTCTAACTCATCGTACATCCTATCGGCTTCTTCCTCCTTGATGTTGTTCGGTGGCATGTATACCTGAATAATGACCAAGTTCGTCGGCTCTGCTTTAATCTCTACGAGTAAAATTCTATCTGTCGCTTGCTCTATGTTGACTACGCTTCTTCCTACCCCTTTATTTAAAATTATGGCAACCCCTCGTTGGCTCTCGTCCCCGCCGCTGTATATCACTCTATAATTTTCACTCCAGTAATCCCCGCTATCCTTCCATCTCACCTCGCAGAGACCTAAAACATCTATATTACCTCTTTCCATCTCTCGCTTAATATTTTCTAATTTGCCTCTCCTCAACATTGTCCTGACGTTCCAGGTTCCTATTCTAACTACTTTCGCCTTCTTCTGAGTCTTTTGTCCTGCTGCAGTTATTTCTTCCCTGCAAGGGTTTCGTGGGATGACGACCGCGGAAGCCTTGCCTCTCCCGCTGCCGGGCACGACGCACGGCCTCTTGGGCCGAGTCCCGTAGTTGCCAGGATTTATATTATCTGTAGTGCCCATCATTTACATTCTTGGGAATCATAATTGAGGTAGTTTTCCGTTGCCTTCCTCCATGAACATATAATATTCTGAAAAATAACACGTGAAAATGGCCTCCAGGGTGCCTTGTTATTAATTATAAAGCATTTTTTTGAGTTTTTCATGGCAATTAAAAAAATAATCTCCAAGAGACGTGTTCTACCATAAGAAAGCGATATACTCTTTGTGTCTGAGGAACCTTAAAGACGTATTTTTAAGTTAATGTAAGACAATCTTTTGTTATTTCTTCGATCAATGTGAAATAAATCGAGTCGTCAGGGCTACTAATATATTTATGAGAACTACTGCTATAGAAGTATAACTGAGTCGTCTCGAATGGTCTATCCCAATCCTGAGGGAACATACTGCAATATACAATTTTTATTCCTTGAATGATAAGTGAAATACTATTACTTATGTTAAGTATTAAATTTTCCACGAATGATTATATACAGCCCTCCAGCTGGAAAACAAATATGTACATAATGAAAACTTCGTTGCAATTTTCCACAGTTAAAACTTTATTGCCGACCATGGTTTCGATACACTGTATCATCTTCAGGTGAGGGAGAGTACAAGGAGAAGGGATATATATACCAAGAAGGGGTGGCAGGGGAGGAGGGAGCGGGTGGGATGGGGGGGTGGGGTTTTGCCATACAAAGAAAGGCAGGAAAAACCAATGGAACCAAACCAGTGTATCGAAACCATGGTCTGCAATAAAGTTTTAACTGTGGAAAATTGCAACGAAGTTTTCATTATGTCTCGATTCCACAATATCACGCCTGATTCTTCACTTTTCGTAAATATGTACATGTTTTCTGACCACACAAATCTATACCAAATGAATGTCATCTTTCGTCAAACTTAATAAAGAATATTTTATACGAGGTACATTGCTCCCGTTATCTATCAATTAAATGCGAGCTATCATTCACACAAAAATCGATGTCATTACGGATTTAGAAGTCATACTTTTCTCACTAAAAGCAGCATTATCATTGACAGAGTTTATAATTGTTTACACTGCTGGGTTTAAAATAAATAAATATTTTTTAATAACTGAGTACGAAAGACTGTCTGATATTAAATAAAATTAACGTTTACTCAGGATTTTGAAATTACTTGGTTCGCAGAAAAATCCGGAAGTACAAATGTGGAGAGAAAAAACTTAAATTTAACAATTTTACTTCTTATTTTCTAAACAATTAATGAGTAGAAACAGTTTACTAGTCCATTATGAATCATAATATACGAATAATATAAATCTGGTACCTTATTAATTCAATGATGTGTGGTTCTCTATTAGTATGCTCATCCCGTTTATCTTATTTTGAAAACATTTCCTCTTGGAATATTGAGGCTTGGGGCTTTTTTACCACACTTGGTGCTTTTTTTCATCAGGATTTGTGAATATAATTTAACAGAATGACCTAACTATTGTAATAGTCGTAAACATTCATCGAAATTTGAATAAATGACTAATTGCAGTGAAAAATCTCCGCTAATATTATATACATTGTTACACTCTCTTAACCCGATTCTGGCTTGTAAAATATAATTATTACGTTCGTAATATATTACGTCGTTCGGCTCGTAAAATTTTCTAATCTCGGCGCTCGATTTCATTGATGTACACGCATGGGCATCTACTCGCACGATCCACAAATTATAGTCCCAACTCCATGCACCCTAAACATTGATGCGAAATACTTGTATATTTACGACAGGGCGTCGACGGAAAGTGTTGCTAGGCATTGTTTATTTCAAGCCAAACACGTATAAGTTTATTCTTGAAAATACAATTCGTACTCGGATTTCGAATAATGATAATACACCATTTATGGTAATTTTGGATGGTCACCTAGACTAACTTACGCTTAATTTCTAAGCTTCGTGTCTCATGGCACAAACTTACTCCTAAAGAATTTATTATTCCTCATTTTTCAGGAGACAAGGGTGTTTGAGTGGAATCCGCAAAAACTTAAACTAATAGATGGGTATTCAAGAGCAAAAAAACAAGAGAAAGATTTTCTGGACCTATTAATGTAGAAAAGTGCCCAGAACATGCTACTTTCTCTGATTCAATAAAATATTATTTTTAATAATTTGTTAAGTCTTAAAATTTGAATTTATATAAATTAATTGGATATTATCAAAAAAGTTCAAATATTTGGTGAACATTAATAAAACATTTAATTAACGTGAGTTCATAAATACTGTGCATAATTATTTTGCCATCATGAAAAAATTATCCGTGTATATGAAGACTGAGTACAGTTCCGTACCTTCACCGGTTATTACTATGTCTCCATCCAAATGAGGTGCATTTATGTACACTCTGGCAATTGGATCCCGAACGCTGTCACACATCCGACACTCGGTTTGACTCTCGGAAAAACGCGACATACGTACAATATCTACCTGCATGCTTGTTTGCGTCCCTGCATCTTGTTTGCGTCGAAAGATTCCTTTATTAAATTTTTCGTCTCATGTGAACGTCGCGAGTTTACGGACAAATACTTCTGCTCAGGTAGACGTGGATGCTCCTAAATCGTGCCCGTACTTGAATGGAAACGTTACGCCTGAGGGACACGAAACGGTTTCGGCCCCGAGCCCGAAGAATAATATCGATCGGGGAAGCAGGAGAGAGGGCACACGACAACAGAGAGGGAGAGGGTCCTCTATTTCCTGTCGCTAATTTGATACGAAATGCACCAGCTCCATCTCTCGGGCGAGAAGGGAGATTCGTATGCGATGACGCAATGGAGAGATATTTTTCCTTCTCTGACGCCATACAAGCTGGGAAGAGTGTAAGGGAAAGCGGTACAAAGGGACAGAACACGGGGGAAGATAGAGTTGAGCATTGGAGGAGAATCGAAATCTGCGACTTGTGAGAAGCGATAGGCATAAAAAAACTGGCAGTGGCAGGCTAAGGTACATCCCTTTAGGACGAATATCAAAGATGTATTAATTATAGAAGAAACGATAAAGAATTCACAGAAATAAAGATAATTCACACATACTATATACGGCAACGCACGCTATGCATAACCACCTTATGAAACCTCAATGCATTAAACGTTTCGTAGCCAATTAATTCGGCAAATACCTATTAGTTCCTCCATATAATATGCTGAATTGAATACATTCTAAAAATGGTTCAAGCTAGGCAATTACTTACTTTCAGCATTATCTCATAATTCTGAGGCATCAAATTAAATAAAAGAACACATTTCAATGGATAAATAGCCGATTAGTCTCATAATATGCAAGGGAAATAGATCCTTTGCAATCATCGCACTTCAAGTCTTACACGAATTTCAACACTAGTAATTCTAAAGCATCACTTGCTCTCTATTGAAACTGAATTTTTATTTCGATTCCGCATAAAACAAATAAAGCCCGATGGAGTTTCTACGGTGCAATTGACTAAATGAAATTGAAATTTCCCTTTTTCAAACTATCTTTCACCTGAATTGCATTCATCCAGCGTTTTCAAAGCTAGGAAGATATAATCCGCGTATTGAAATAACCATGGAGGGCATGAGCAATCGGTCTCTTAAGAGGCTTATGGATATAAAAAAAACAATGCAGACTCATAGGGTCATTTTACTTGCTATCAAATTAAGCTAATCCGATGGTAAACAACAGTAGTCACGAGAGGAACTATTTATTACATGAATGTTTACAGTATTTCCAAGGAAAACATCCCGGAAAAAAATGCACACAGTGGCGTGCCTGAGTGCAAAGCAATACGTTATTAGGAGAAAGTATGAAGGGTCACGATCAAAAATGAATCACACATTTTCCTTTTAGAAAATCGAAATGAACATAATAAGGTCATGAGGAAATAGATAAAGGAGAGGCGTTATTTCACATAGATATAATAACCTACAGCATTCATCAAGGACTTATAATTGACTCTTGATACATAAATTCATTATCAAAAAACTCATAAACATTCGTTCCAATATTAACGAAACAGAGTTTCTCGGTGATGTCATGGTATAAAAATACAGAAGGAGATTGTGAACCACTTGTTTAACAATTACAAAAAAAATTTCTCATTCCAATGGAATAATTTATCTTCAGTTTTGTTTAATATGACTTAAGCTTGTGGAAGGAAAAAGATTTACTATACAAGAACTTGTAAAATCATATTTTAGTTATTGAATTAGCAATAATTACTCACTCATTAAGGGGTAGATATATTTATTTAGGATATTTTCAGTCTTTTTAAAACTAGAAATAAAACAAAAGAAGAATGCATTCCAAATACTTAGGGTGGAGCGCTTAATACAAACTTAGTTTCATGAAGCAAATAATAAGGAAAAAAATCAAGGTGAGCTATAATATTCCTTGAGGCATTGAAAAAACAAAGGACTATTCCGTGAATTAATTAACATTAATATGAAGATCTCCCTATTCGTGGAAAAAAGCTATTGAAGAAACGCTTTAGGATTGGCATAAAATATGACAGCAAAACACAAACTGCACTAATTTATATAATAAATCGACCCAACATTTTTTGGTATAAAGGATTTTGGTATATGAATAGAAATGCAGTGCCCCAACGAGTATTTCATTATCACGAAAGTATAAAGCAAATGAACAAAGATTGTTACTAAGCTAAGGTACTTCTCTTATAAGTCACGCTAGTCTCAAATATCCCTTCATTCTTTTTATACCAACATAATATTATATTATATAATACTTCATACCCTTATGGCATATTTACCCATGGAAATTGACCTCTTATTCTATGGGAAATCCTAGTTGTGTAAAGTGCATTTTTATGCAACTTTCCTCACAAAAGTGTTTTCAAGAGAATTTGTAGGTAAGGAGACGTGCTGTTAGTAACACTATGGGCACACGCATGCATGCGAAATCTAGTCGTTCGAATGTTTATTTCAGTGTCAAAAGACTACATCCTCATTAGAGATTTCGAACACAGTTGACATGAAACCAACACTAAAACTTTCAGTTTTAGGTTGGACTATAATTAATTTTATGGTGTTACCTGGTACTATAATTCCCTAAACTTAATCCGCTAGTGGGTAGCAGTGTAATATTTTGTTGTCACTAACCTAGAGTTATTACTGATGGGTGATGCGTCTATTATTACTAAGGGCTTCAAAAGAACGAAGCTTCATATAAACCCACTCTTTCGCTTTATTTTATAATATTTTAGAAGAAGGGTCTTTGCGGTAATTATTTGTTAATGATGCGATTTAAGTGGTATATGTTCTATTTTGCTTTATTTTTAATGTACATTTTTTACAACTATTGCCAATACTGATTATGAGAGTAATGTGATATTATTTCCGAGTTCATATAAGTTTTTTTTAACAAATATGGGGAATCTTTTGTTTTACTCATCTATGAAGCTCTATTTTTCTGCACTAGGTCCCATATGCTCAATGTGTAAACGTAATGTAATATGCTAAATGAGAAAACTATGTTTAAACCTTTTCGTTCTCATGCCTTTTTCACAATCCCTTAATGCAGTCATGTTTGATGCAATTGCATGTATATTTCGAGATATGTTCCTTTACTGCATTGAAAAGAATTGCTGAAATATTAATGACAAAGATACTCTATAGTGTTCACTCCATTTTGACGTACATTCCATGGATCGTGGTGTACAGCCTGTTTCTTTGGACGTAAAATCTACTAAGTTTTAAGTTCGTATAGGCTGCTGAGCATCGGATTCGTGAATTAATATTTTCTAACTATTTAAATGTACTTTTTAAATCCAAGACTGGAGTTTCATGAAGCACTAAACGGATTATTCAGAGGGAATTAATGTTTGGTTTGTAATTGAAACCATATAATGAAATAGCGGACAGTGAAGGGCAAAGCGTAATGCCTTCATTAAAATAGAACATTCAAAATTGTGCTTCATTTGAATGAACGGATTTTCAAAAAGGGGAAATTTAAATCTCTGGAACTGGATTTAAGGGCAGAATCACTGGTTAATCACTGAATAATGAAATAGAATATGGAGTAAGTGGCTAAATACCAATTAATCACAATTGTGCTGTGAAACTCAACAATTTTTATACCAATTAATGAGTTGAAATACAGTAGGTAATACGCCCCTTATTTCCTCACCCAGAAATAAAATCCTATCCAAATTTTTCAAAGCTAATGAGAACCAACTTTACCAAATGGAAATTCCAGAATTAGTCAACAATCCGTCCTGATTCTGATCCATGTGTTAACCTTTATATCACGTGGTTTTTAACATAATCGTTCGAATTCGATGGTTTGAGGCTCAACTTTGAAAAAATTGATGACAACTGAAAAAAAAACTCTAAACTAAATAAACTTGCCCCTTCCCACAGAAAAATCCCTGCCATAGTTCACCTATATATATATATATATATATATATATAATATATATATATATAGGCCAGGAAATATATATATATATATATTTCCTGGCCATATATATGATTTTATACCTCATAATGTCACCTATGCGTCAAAACCGATAGTAGTATAATGAAGTTTTTTGTGTGAAAAAATAATAAGTTTATTTATTCAGTGATAATTCTTTGCCTTATATTATTTGTGAGTTGAAAAAAAAACGCCATCCAGCAATAATTTATAAAAATTAATACCGGTACTTTAAAAAAAATACAAGTAATTTTAAATATTCATGCTGGACAGCGACTGAGTGAAAGTCTTTTTTCGTGTAAAATCGAGTTATCACAAGGAATAAGTTCGTCCATATAGATGGGGAGAAAATTAGAGAAAGCGAGTCGTTCGGAAGGGAAGGGTTAGGGTCACTTTTGTACGGAATATCTGTAAACAATTTTGATAAAAAATCTTTGAATTTTAAATTTTGTCGTGGATGTTTTTCGAATTAATGGCTGCAATTCAAAGTACTTTGATCGTCAACTGAGTGGTCACTAATATTGTTTGTTTTCTCTCAGTTGAAATTTCTCGTTCACCAATGCCACATTCATCTTTAATGGTGATATGTTTCGTTAATATGGATGAAGTAAAAGTAAGATGAGTGGCGGGTTTATTTTGGAAAACACGAAGAAAAATACTACCCGGCCGTCATGACTACTTCTGATACACGAAAATAATATTTCAGGCTTCAATGGCAGCCTCGGAGTTTGGTTTAGACGAAGACAATGCAGCAAATAACCCACCTAAACGTTTTCCGTATTCAAAATAATCCTAAAAATATGTAGGAGAAAACTGTTGAAAAGATTAAGGGCCCCTTGGAGGAGTTTGTGGGCACGGCAGAGGTAAATATTATCTAATGACAGAAGTTATTCTTCCGGGAAAAAATACAACCATCAACATTCCAAGTTGCTGTTCCGCTACATATATTATGTTAATGATTAAGAATTGCCTGAACTTTTAAACGCAAAATTCTATGGATACCCACCAATATGAACGCCATATTTAACTAGCCCGACCAGCAAAATGACTATCGTGCAACTTAAAATGAAACTTTCAGATCAACTCCGTTACGTGTGGAATTAGATGATTAAGGATAATATTTCGGTCATTACGAATAACATATCAAATAGATTAATCGAAAGGTTTTCAGGATTATAAGTAGCTACGAAGGAAAAGTTTGAAAAATTCCTGCTATTGAAAGGAGAGTAAAAGAGAACCAGATGTCAAGGGTGAAAATACAGGCTAAGATAAAGGTAACATCTGAAAGGGGGAAGACTTAGAGTTGAAGAGACTTAGGATGGATAAGAAAGAGAGAGGAAAAGAGGAATGGTTGCAGAGGAGTCAGAATCGTAGGAAGCGACCAAGAACTGAGCCGATGAAAAGGATTTTGAAGGAGTTTTGCGCGTGAGATTACTACTTCCAGGGCTTAACGGCACCATTCGGCGATGGGCAAGGGATTGCGTCCTCTAATCCTCTTCCTCCGACGGTAGGACCGAGGGACGAAGGGATAAGATGCAATTGAGAATATACCTATATGTGCGGGGGGAGGGGCTTTAATGGTACATCTCCTCTTTGGTCCCCCGTATGAATTGAGACACCAGACAGGACTGACTCCGCAGGTCGAGTCTGAAATCAGGGTTTGGCTCCCTCGCCAATAAGCTGTCAAAAAAGTTCGGATGAAATGAATTCCGCCTCTTTTCGGAATGACAAATATCCAATCCCATTATAATTTACTAGTCATTAGTATGTTGACAAGGTTAAGTGCACGCCCACCTTAAACGGTGAAATTATCCTAACGTATTTGAAATCGTAGAAACTGAAGGTAATACCGAAAGGGTAACTTTAACAAAATACATCTTGATGCGCACACAGCTGATGGCTTGGCTAAATTTACTCTTGCGGAAAATTCAGCAGTCTTTTAGTATGTCTAAGGCAAACATCTACGCATATAATAAAATTTGGCTTTGACCTCACGGACTGTGGAATCGTACAAAATACCACGACAACATCGATACGCTATACGTTCAGTATTTTGTCAGAAAACCTCATTTCTTTTAAAACCCTTGGAAATACACATCGGTAGAGGACTACTTGGCAGCTTTACTAATTAAAGAACATAATGCTTCAAAATTAGATGCCACAGGAATGAACTTTTGGGATCGGATGATGTAGGTGCATGGTACTCAGACTATGCAAGATTACATTCGCGATACTAAAAACATTCTGAATGGTAAAATATTTTGAATACATTAATCATACCTGCTGCTAATAAGACAATGCAATATATATGATTATGTTGTGCCCATTCTCAATTGAAGTAATGTTTTCATGTTGACATGTAGTTATTATATAATAGAAAAATATGCAATATATGTGGGACTCGAATAGAAATTCGAATGAACTTTGGTGTCCGCGTTTATTCACTCGGAGTTTTAATCATTTCATTTTTCACTCTAATGAAAAAATCAGGCCTCTTTCTTATTATCTGCACAGTTTTATTGACCATTTTGCAAGATATATGAAATTACTCATGTAAATGTTACAAATAATAATTTATAGCCAACTCAGACTTGGGAAAGAGAGAGTTTCATATTACACGCTTTTCACTCGAATTCATTGTTAACATTGAAAAAGCTAAATAATAACTCACAAAGCGGATGTATTTACGATTGATTTCAGTTTTTTCTGATGATAGCTAATCTGAGGGTTCCCTATGAGTTTGATTGCTTCCATGAATTAGATAATTGGTAATAACATTGCAGAATTCCTGAAACCATATATATTTACACAGTTAATGTCTGAATTATTTTTTTCTTTTAAAGAGAAGATAAAAAGCCCCTTTCGTTAATTTAAATTTCCGCTTAATACTAAGTTAAAATAAAACATACCGCAAGGAATCTCTATGTATCAAAAGATTATATGGCTGCGACTGCAAACACTTTCAAAAGAGAATAATTGCGTAAAAATATATACTTGCCTTTTCAATTTTCATTTTCAAGGAAATATTTTGAAATTTTCTAATTGTTATCTAAGGAATTCGCGTGATATTTAAAACAAAGTAAATTTACAAAAATCTGGGAGGATTAATCCTCTTTCCTATCAATCCGAAAATATTGATAAAAACTGATTACATTGACAATTCTATCATTTAAGGTCCTTTATTTATAGCCGGAAACACGTATGGAACAACAGTGGCGATTCAAAATGCTCGAGATTTGGCAAGACGAACAGGTAAAATGGAAGCACATTATCTCCCTTCGCGCCGAGGAATATGTCACATTATTTGATGCACAGAATGAATTGCGTAAATTTCTCCGCTCGGAATAAGACTATAGGGGACAGACACTATTGTCCATCTCAAAGATAGGCAAGCATCTGAATAAAACGAATTAACAAATCATTCACCCCTAAACGAAGTGATTCGTAGCGGCCTTAAATAGATTAAAATAAGACCGAGTGATCCCTCAGCCCAATACGCACCTCTCTCCCCTTTGACGTCTTATGCATTCCGACTACCATCGACCCTCGAACGGCAACTGCCACACAATCCCATACCCCGCCTTCCTCCACACGTACGCAGGGATGGATAAGAGCTGCAACGGCCAAACGCCTTTCGACTCCATCTCTTCAGTCCGATAATCCAAATCCCTCCAAAAGTCTCCCGCTTGCCAATCCCCTGGAACCACCCCGCGCACCTCCAACACCCATGTCCCTCCGTCCTCTCTCTGCCAATTTTCGTCTCCTAACCTTCGACCTTTCCGAACTGGAGAGTATAAAAAAAAAGTAAATCTCACCCTCCCCTAGGGCCATTCTACGCACTCCCCGAATAAAAAAAACCGCATCCCACTCCATCCCTCTTCCCTGCT
Source organism: Hetaerina titia (assembly GCA_037158775.1). Classification (NCBI taxonomy): domain Eukaryota; kingdom Metazoa; phylum Arthropoda; class Insecta; order Odonata; family Calopterygidae; genus Hetaerina; species Hetaerina titia. The sequence goes on along the minus strand of CM073774.1, from coordinate 67,237,165 downwards.
CCCTTTCGATCCCCATTTCCATGGAGTCTCCCTTCGCGGTCCCCATCCCAATATTTCCCTATGCCCATTATTCATAAGGCGGACCGCTCCTTATATAAGTGCGGGGAGAGGATGACGGGGGTACGTGGTGGGGTAGAGCCGGAAAGCCGGAAAACATGGGGAGGAATAAAAGGTATGATAGGAGGTATCGTTTTCGGGAACGGAGCCCGGCGGAGGGGAGGGGGGGGGGGTCGGTCGGTGCCCAGGGGTTCAAAGGAGGGGAGGAGGGTGTACGGGTGCTCGCGCGCGAGGGGGAATGGTGCCCCTTTTCTTTCGAGTTCCGATCCGTGGGGGATTTTCTTTCTTCCACACACTTTCTCCTTCCCAGTCTCGTTTTTTTCCCCATCCACTCTCTTCCCCACCACTCACCATTTACCCCTCATCCCTTTTTGCGCATTTTTTCCGCCAGCTTTTCCGTTTAACCGAGCGTTTCCCTTCGATTTAGGGCGTGGGATGGGAAGGTTGCGCGCTCAAGAGGTTCCCGAACGAAAGGGAATTACGCTCATGCCTTCTCATCGATCGGAGTTCTCCAGGAGAGCGAAAAAGAGAGAGTGAGGGAGATATAGGATTTGTAAAGTGGTGCGTGCCAGATATTATACATATTTACGAAATCTCCTATTATTTCTTCATGTTCTACGGCTAACTTTCTTGAATAGAATGACATATCGTAACTTCGACTGCATTGCGTTTTTAAACCGTATGCCTTGATATGCATATAACAAATGAGTAACTGTGGAAAAATTGAATTATATGCTTGTTCAATTCAAAATTCAGCTTCCGCTCAAAGAATTCCACCATTCACACTCATTCATGCTCTGATATACTCTCCCTTTATCTAAATGATGATATGAGACCTTTTAAACCCAAGAAAACCCCGAAAATATGAATAGTTGGCGAAAACGATAGAACAAATACAAATTCCACCATCAAATACTAAATTCCCGTCATGGATTAAAAAGAACTGTCACCTTTTTTGACTTAAATTAGCCATACTTGTCAAAGCTTTTACCGAGATATGTCATTTTTGTAAAAAGATAAAATGTAACCACACCCGCTTTCTGAGAAAAATCTTTAATTACTACACTAACTGAGATGCTGCCAAGTATTGATAGGTACAACAACCAAGGCGGCAAACGATCTATCACTTAACAGTATTGAAACTTTATCAAATGAAACAACAATAACTTCGCATAGAGCGCTAAATTTTTACGAATATCTATAGACATGGATGAAAACAAAAGATTTTCTTTCACATCCTCCAATTTTCCAAAATGAACATTTAATGCATAAAAGTCAAACAAGTAGCTATTATTAGGTTAATGCTATTAATCGAATGAAACGGATTTAATATAAAGTAAATTCCAGGAGTTCGATAAAGAATCTATAAGAGTATAATCTTTAAAGCCAACAGGTGAGTCATTTAGAATATGGCAAGTAATGAATATAACAATGGACGTTTTTCACTCCAAAGCATTTATGACCTTATTTAATGTGGACGGCCATTAAATTGAATCAACACAGAGCATTCAGTTGCATTATTTTAATGATATAGAAGATGTTTTACCAGTGAATTCACTCAAAGAATATACAGAATATTGCATGCATTTGATTGATAACAACAATCAACGTAAACTACATCGAAGACATCAAATCGAAATTATTGGTGACGTCGATGTTGAGCCTCGTCTCCTCCTGCTTAACTAATCTGTTGTATAAACCACGAACCCCTGAGTAGAAGGAACATTTGACAGCGAAATAAAACGTTCTTGAGAGAAAACAATAATTTCTGGATATATCTTACGTTTGTTTTCACGCCTCTTTACTACCAATTACTTTCGTCCATAAGAAGGATTAAACTTTTCTAAAGTATTTTCCCAATCTAAACTTTGAAACCTCTCCCGTCACTCTAAAAATCACTTTTCAAAGGTATAGAATGCCCAAGGTTGATTGTGACACCAAAGGAACTGTTATGAGCCAAATATTATTATTGACACAAATTATATTTTCAGATTTCAGACCCATTGGATGAAATAATGGAGCATCCAGGTACTTTTTCGTCTGCCTATTAAAGATAGGAGGCAACCATTTCAGAGAGTAAAAATCATTCGCCTTGACCGGGATTCGAACCCGGATCCCTCGATATCCGGCCGAGTGCTTTAACCATTTAAGCTACCGAGACGTCCTCTTACACTCTGAAATTTTGGGGGCTTTAAAAGAACAAGATGTTATGACGAAATACCGTACATACAATGTCACAGGCATTCGTAGTCGTGCGCGACGCGCCACAGTCCACGATGTTAATAAAGCCAATTTCAAACAGGCTGTTCATACCGGCCGGATATCGAGGGATCCGGGTTCGAATCCCGGTCAAGGCGAATGATTCTTACTCTCTGAAATGGTTGCATTATAATGCACACATAACGGGTGACTCCGTTAAAGTTACTATTACAGTTTCTTGAAATTTGTCTAAGGTATGAACAGCCTGTTTGAAATTGGCTTTATTAACATCGTGGACTGTGGCGCGTCGCGCACGACTACGAATGCCTGTGACATTGTATGTACGGTATTTCGTCATAACATCTTGTTCCTTTAAAGCCCCCAAAATTTCAGAGTGTAAGAGGACGTCTCGGTAGCTTAAATGGTTAAAGCACTCGGCCGGATATCGAGGGATCCGGGTTCGAATCCCGGTCAAGGCGAATGATTTTTACTCTCTGAAATGGTTGCATTATAATGCACACATAACGGGTGACTCCGTTAAAGTTACTATTACAGTTTCTTGAAAGATAGGAGGGTTTGGCCGATCCATAACGACTATTTGCTTCTACGTTTCACGAGTACTTCCTATTTTAAATCTTACATTATTTATTCCTTCCTTTCTTATTATTTTCTGCCAACAATTATGCCCTCTAAAAATCCTCCTATCGATCAGTACAGTAGTACCCTACCTTGCGAAACGTATCTTCAGAAATGAGAAAAAAACTTGGCAGATTTCATCAAACCTAAACGCAATACGAATGGTTTCATCGCATATATCGAATGTACCTTAAATTTTTCTAATTCCTCAATATTACTCTCTTTCTTTCTGTATTCCACTCAGCGTATTGTTTATATGAGTAGATTCAAATTCATAAATCAGCTAATTTTTATGCGTGAATAACTGGAGCTCTAACACCATCCGTCACGCACCAATGCAGAGTATGATGTAGATATAACTAATCCCTAAATATCTTAATTTTTACAATAAGGCACTCACTAACAACGCATATCAAGAAGATCGGTCCCAAGCTAAGGGCAAGAGTGAAAATAACGGAATCGGCCATAGTAATGCTATGTGGAAGTCAACGGGAAACCACCACATTTTCCCCATAGAAATGTAGCCTTTCATTCAAATATGTCCGGACGCATTCCTTGAGGAGCTAAACTATTCCGGATTTAATGTAATCTCCAATCGCATCTACGGGTGGGGACTACGGGGAGGGGGAACATTAGTCAATTTCGACAAATGCAGGATAGGGGAATGGGATTTTAGGTCATTAGTAGTGTGCGGAAAGCTGAAATATGCTAAAATGCAAATTGACAGACTGGGGATAGACAACGTGGAAATGAGCGAGATTATAAGGCCCGGAGCCGATGACTTTTGGAGCGACGGATGGGCAGGGTGATATATTCAGAAGGCGACCATGAGGTTACAGGAGTGAGCATTGTGTTCAAGAACGAATAGGCAAGGAAAGTCAAATCGTGCTGGCAATACAAGGAAAATATACTGATGATAAACTTAGAGAGAGAGTCTATGGGCACAGTACTAGTGCAGATGTATATTTCAGTGCCCAATAATTCAGAAGAGGAAGTACGGGAAGTATACAAAGAAATGGAAGATTTTCTGGGGGCAATAAAAGAGGAGACCCTAGTCGTGATGGAAGACTGGAACACTGTGGTTGCAGAAGGTTGAGAGGGACACAAGGTGGTATAGTTTGAATTGGGGAAAAGAAACATCGTGGGGGGGGGGGGCATACGTATAGAGGTTATATTTGTATGTGATAGAGAATAAACTAAATGGTTTGGGCTTACTCTGAGACGCAAAGGTTAAGTTATAACTATGATAGTGGGCAAATTGAAGAAAAGATACCACAAGGATGGCCAAGAGGCAAACTTTTAGGACAAATGAAGAATAGAAAAACGTAAAACAGTGAAGTTGGCAGGAGAAGACGAAATAAAAACTTAATAGAGAAGAATGCAGGGCTGCAGTTAAACAATCTTAGGATTGAAAAACTGATGATGATGAGATATATAAACAAGACGCTGCAATATTTGCGTCAGAACTATTTGGCTTCGATGCCCTTGTATTGAAACCGGTCGGGTTCTTTTATTAAAAAGTGTAGAATATTTTAAAATACCCTTCAGTCCGTATGGTATGCGGTTCCAAAAATTGACCAAACCTATTATTGACTTTATTCCTTATTGAGAAAGTTGAGAATAATGTAACATAGAGAAATCTAAAAGGAATTGGTTGAATTTAAAAATAATCGGCTTCATTGGTGTACAAGGACAACGCTTTCAATAAAATTCAGGGATTACACTCGGCCAGCGAGTTTTACGAGTATTTTTCATTTTCATTTTAACTTAATCTGATAAATATTCAAACTTCTTTTTTTTAATTGGGGTGCTTGTTATATGCCAATATATTCGATAATCATCGAAGGGGATGATCAGTACAAGAGAAAAGAAAACATAATATATTGTGTATAAATACCAGGGAGCAATTTACAGTCGACGAACAAATCTTCGCTCAGTCGGAAGAAGCGTTTATCCAAGAGGAGTAAAAAGTTTTCCAGGCACACTAAGGAGAGTGGGAGGTCACCGCTTACTTCTTCCCTACTAATACGCGCGGCCACGTGGTGAGAGGGAACTCCCTGACTTCCAATCACCGGCCCTTCTGCTCCTTCCTTTCTTTAACTCCCTCCTCCATCCGTCCCAGACCCCACCCGCACTATCACATCCCAAAGCCGTCTAAGACAGAGCGGTAGGCGGAGGGGAGCGGGAGAGATCGGGGGAGGTTGGGTGAGAGCGAAGAGAGGGAGAGACTGGCCCCCTTCTTGGGTTCAGGGTCGGGAAAACTTAAGACAGCCCACCTCACTCCTTCAACCACTCCACCACCGAAACTTCCTCTTGCTCACAACTCAACCCCTTCTCTCCTCCTCTTCCTTTCTCTCTCTCTATCGAGAGAGAGTCCTTTTACTCTCCCCTCGCAACGGAGAAGAATATTTTTCCCGGTCCGTGCGCGCGCAAACGTGAGGGGAGTCTTCGTTCGAGGGGTTATGCTGGGGTAAGTGGAAACTGGGAAGGAAAGGGAATTGCCACCAAAGAGCGGATGGGATGTCGGGAGCTGAGATGAGGAGGTGAAGAGTGGTGTGGGGGAGTGCGTGATATGGCGGTGAAGAGAACGGAAGACTCCAGCGAAAGGAGTCGTGAGGGGATGAACGAGCGTCGGGGCTGGCGAAGGGGGGAAGGGTTGCGAGGAGGGAGGGGATTGGAAATAAGCGTGGTGTGACGTGTTGTAGGCGTGGGCGGGCGCGCTGGAGGGTTGGGAGACAAAGAAGGGGGAAGGAAAGAGGGAGGAAGGAAATCAAAGACGGCTTGTGGGGAAAGGGGGGGGTGGAGGGAGGGAGGGACAAGATTTAACGTCGACAAATTAGGGGCAATAAATATTTCTCGGAATTAGAGCTCTCTCGGGAGGACTGCTTATGGGAGGAAAATAGGGACGTGTAAGCGGGAGGAGGGGAGGGAGTGAGAAGCGATTTTGATCCTCTTTTTATCACTCCTATAATTCAGGCATGTACTGCCTGCATTGCGTGTTTTAACGTGCGTCAGATGAGGGTTCTTTAATTTGACGGTTGTTTTTATTTGATAAGGTTTATCGCAGGTGGTCATCAAGTCAAACGGATTGCGTTAGGCAGAAGTACCCAACACCGTCACCGATAAAAATCTTATGTCACCCACAAAAACCTTTCTCCAGCTTGTGGTGGCCCCATTTTCCAAATAACGTTGACTAACGGGTAACAGTAAATTTTCAACAGATCTTAACGCAGTGTACTTACGAAGACCTTAATGAAGACTGAGGATATGAATGTATTGCCGACATCTGTGTTGCCGAAATCTTTACACAGTACTGAGGAGAAGAAGAAATTACATAATCAATTCCCTCAGCGATTCACTCCACAAAACTTAATTTATTGGTATTAATTACTGGATAATAAAGAAACAATCGTGCCTGAGATTCGTGTTATAACAATGTGAGTCAACTTATGCCACTTAAAGCCTTCAGCGATCTCCTTTAATTTCCAAATTACGTGTACATCGGTAGCTATTAATCGGCAAGCAGTCAATACGTAAGTGCTGTCGATCGTCATTCTTCCCAATTTCAATTTCATTATCAGTTGTCTCTCGAAAATCCCATTTGACGACGTCTTCATAGAATCGGTTTACGATGATTGATATACATTTAGAATCACGGGTTTTTCGAAAGTTTAGTTAGGATAAAAATAGGATATCCTCTAATTTTATGATAAACGGCGACCCATGAAAATGTCACTGTAATTTGTAAATATACCAATAACTCAATTAGGTACTAGTTTGATAAAAAGTAGAATGAATTATTAGTATTAAATTAACAAAATATTTTAGGAGAAAATCTGTGGGGGGTGGAAAAAATATAAACACTCCAATCATACATGCGAAAATGTATTTTTTAAAATAAATTTTGAATCTTAAGCGAGTGTACATGCATAATAATTACTAGTGAAGCACAGTTTCCAATATACCCTTCCGGCAAAAACTTAGTCAATGCACCCACTAACATTAATCTTGAATACCTAACGATGTGCGCCTGAGGTTTAAGGCTATGGAATTATTCTGGCGTGAAATCTCTCTCGTGCGTACACACTCATCTGGAAAACGTTCATACGTATTCAAACACCCTCCAACGACGTGTTTAAATTTGCGAAATAATTTATCTACAAATAAATTAACATCTCATAAACTACATGAGGAAAACGTTCAATGTGAAAGGAACGCCAAAAGCACATGTATATATAATTAATTTTATTTTAATGATTTTTTCCCGATTTAATTTGCTTCAGGAGCTTTTATTGTTTACCGCATTCTAAATTCCTAGTCGTCACAGGAATGCTTTCGTCGGCTCTAGTATATTTCCGACTAGACGGAAGATTATTTTCTGCGTTAATTTGATGCACTAGACAAATACTGACACAATAAAGTTCTCTTTGAAAAAATATACCGCATTATAACAATTTTGTATTCTACTAAATATTGTACGAGCAGAAATTTAACTTTATTACAATACTCTATAAAAACGTAAACTATCAGTAGAGAAAAACAATCAAACTCTACACAATGTATGAGCTAATACCAGTAAAAAACATTGCCAGTGTAATACAAAATAAGCCCAACTGGAAGAGTAAAATGGTTCTTTAATAATACCCAAATGAAAACTTTTATGGAGTAAAGAAGATTGGATGCATGGTCAAAAAATGTAGCCTAAAAAAATGAAATCCTGCAAAAAATAACTCGTATATAGCGTTACACTATAAAAATGAGAGGCATGGACTATTGGGAAAGCTGACCTGAAAACTGAATGGGAAACGATCGCGAGTTCTCATGAGATTGGAAAATACCCCCGACGGAGGTCAAACCGACGAGATATGTAAGAAAAGGTAAATGGAACAGGAAATATACTATGAAGCCTCTTTGGTGAAGAACAGATAAAATATATACGTATATTGAATGCATTTGCAAAGAATTTATCGGATTGAAAACACATGGAGAACAAAATGGCAAATACAAGAGGAAAAAAAAGAAATGTGCCAGGATTGCGAGTAAAAGAATTGATGAAGAGAACAAAATGATATTTGCTGCATTAGGGGATAGTAAAGAGAGAAAGTCCATAATTATAGAACTAAAAGCTAAAGACAACGCTATACTAATAAAGATCATTACTAGTATTAATAAATTCTATTACAGAAGTTTGATTTTAAAGAGATTTCCAATTAGTTCTTCAATCGGAAAGCCTCTTAATTTCTGCATATTTATTTTATCATTAAGGTGCATCTTAATATTTTTGCGACAATTTTAAATTTGGACTTGGTCTTTCTCTGTTGTTCTTCGCGTACTTTTTCTCTGGATGAGTCTTTATCAGGTTGTCGTGGTTCATTCGGTGAGCTCATTAATTTTTATAGAGTTTTGATTAGATTTTCTCATTCTGCTCTCCGTTGGAGCTTAGGAGTAGGGCATTTTTTCAGCCATTTTGATCATCATCATCTTGTAGTACCCTATTTTCAAGCCTTCGAATCTTCTCGTCTCCACTTCTCTTACTGCTTCGCTTCTCACGCCACACTTACATAGAGAGGGAGAGAGGCACGCCCTATATAGTTATGTAATTTCTAAATGCGTTTATTTACATCGAAGAGTAGTAATATTAATCGACCAACTGAATACTGATTTTTGTCGAAAAGAAAAAAAAACGCATCCACAACCGAAGAAAGAAATCCTCATCGCTGTAATCATTTCCAGCCATATACTCGGAAAAACTTTTTTCGGGGGCTTTTAGCCCACTTTTCTTGATGGATGGCTTTTAAACGGATCACTTGGAAACGAATCACCAAGGAAGTGCGCGCCAAAAAACAATAAGAGAACCTGGAAACTGTAGGGGGAAAACTGCAGGAGAGAGAAATGTAGAAAGAGAGAGAGAGAAAAGTATAAAAAAATATGACCCCCACTTCCACGGAATCTTTTTGCCTAAGACCACGAAGAAGTTTCCACGTCTCTGGGCCGAGGAGGCAGGTTTTGAGGCTTGGCAGCGGTGATAAGGGCTGAAATGAACGTAGTGCGGACGGCCGACGGCTGAGCTTGAGAAAGACGGGTATGGAAGGAGTTAAAGCCGTGGTGTAGGGACTGGAAAGGCGCCTTGGTGATCGGGTTTCGGGGTTAAACTGAGCCACTCAAGTTTGGTGACAGAAGAATCAATCAAATTCGCCTCACTTCTTCCCCTCCCTCCCTCATTGTCTCTACATTTCCCCGCAGTTTCTTCCATTATTGGTTAGGCTCAGGAGGGCGAGTGTTCAGTGCGAGTGGGGAGAGGGAAGGGTGGATTTTGGAGGAAAACCGTGGTGCAGACGGGCAAAACCTTAACTTTATCAAGGTCCTCTCCGAGAAGAGTAGCGCTTTTGCATGAAGCCTACTTTGACGACAGGGTTATTTATAACGGGGACGTGGAGAATAGCAAGGTCGAAGATGGACGGTAGATTCAGGTCTACGAAGGCTTTGCGTAAAACCTCATATGGCCATAATTTAACTGGAACTGCAGCGGTGTGTAGGTCGACACTCCGCCCATGCAATATTTCCTACGTGTCAAGACAATGCGTCCTAGTAACTCTAATTTGTTTCCTTTTATGCGTTTGGTCCACGCGTGGTCAAATAATATGCATAAGCAGAGGAAAAGATTCCCAAGCAGCACGCACTCTAAACTTGAGCCATGACAAAGGGAAGTTGTGATTAGTACCATAATGGGAAATATCTTGGGCTAAACATTCCTAAATGGATAATATTTATGGTATCTAGGTCAAAAATGCAAACATTCTCAATTATTTTTATACGAAATTGGAAATAGCATTAATGACACAAAGACGTCTGCATCTCTTGTAGGCCACCTGTCATAAAAAATATACATTAGATAATTCAGTTATCTGGAAACCTGAATATCACATAACGATAATTTTTCCCTTAGAGCAAAGTGGATTCTTCCAGTTGGAAGACTTCAATTTTGGTTACCAAGTTACAAATTTCGTTACAGATTTGGTTACAAATGGTTTACCAAGAGTTTAACTATCGAAGCGGAATGGGTATTACCTTATAATTATATACTCCAATTTGTAATTAGATTGCGATTGTATCTCACAGGATGGATTAGCCACAAAATGGGTTTCAGTAACGGATGAAAGTATGCAAAAATATGAATATATTCGAAAAATGTTTAATATTGAAAAAATTGAATCACACTTCTTTTTTAAATTGCGTGCACACACTAAAAATGTAAATTTATGACATCTTTTAATCACATTCGAGATTTATTGAGGAAAACACGTTTTTTTTAAATTTCTTAGCTGATAACCGTTATAATTTTATAAAAATATATCCTGTACTTCCCTTCCAAGCCCTTGTATGTATTTACCTGCTTTGAATTCATTTTGGAGAAAATTTGGGAGATATAAACACGCATATCTAATGGTAAAAATTTTGGAATACCAATGAAAGAAGCGCATCATTATACTCAGGAAAAGAAATTTATTTTGCTTCTTGTGCATGAATTGTTGATATATTTAGACATATACAGGGATAGACATATATAGAGATATACAGGTAGATATTTTTTATATGAATGACAAATATTAAATATCTAAGTATGTAAGTTTTAAAAGTAATGGATAAAAAAACAAAATATATAATTCGTGTGATTATATAGCAACAAAAAATACCTGTCATATATACAATATGTCTACTACATGTCTACAACGCTACTGTGTATTACATTTTACATCGAATTAAACGATTAATACTAATTTAGATTAGAAACTTGAAGGCTCTTACGGCACGAGAATACATAAATTTCGGGAAACAAAATCTATAATATTCATTCAAAACTGGTTTTTAAGAAAACCAGTTTAATCCATGACGTAATAGGAGGTAACTGTTAACAAACGGAAAGAAAATATAGTTACACTGAAGGGAACCAAATACCTCATCCAATTATCTTCTCCATTAAAAATTATACTAATTTTCGAATCTAACTGGAATCTCAGAGTTGATTATTTAAACATTTTACATATAATTAATGCTTGGGAGTCACAGTTGCTTGTAATATTTTTCCACTGAATTTCACTGAGATTTATTTTTTATCAACTAAAATGTACGATAAAAAACAGGATTTGGTGCAGCTATTCATGGGGATGTATTTGGAAATTTCCGCACGAAGAACAGCAAGACAATTGATGCGACCCCGAGACAAGAAAAAGAGAGGGAGACGTGAGTGACGGACGATAGATTGACCGAAGGAGGGAAACGAAAGAGAGAATCACCGAGCAAGTAGGTGTGAAACGAGTTTCTCCTGAAGTTTCGACAACCGCGTTTTCGCCACGCCGCCGAGCAGCACTACGTACTAACAAAAGACGAAGAACTTCCGTCGAGTGCATCGAGAGTAATTGTTCTCTACTCCGGAGTTAAAGGTGGCAGACGTGGAAATACACTCCGGGGGACGAAACGGAACGAGCAAGATACACCCACTCATGACACTCCGGGACCATCCTCCAGAGGCACGGAGGGGGAGCGGGGGCTGACGATGGCGGCAGACTGGGAGAAGAAAAGATCTTCTACGAATAAGAGGGTCGAAACCTAACAAAACCGAAAGACATGAATGTTGACTACCGTAAGCAAAACTTACAGTGGGCGGGAGAGTGTTTGTTCGAATGAATACAAAATTTTTTGGAAAAAAAATCTTGTATTCATTCCTCCGCGGGTGCACTTGTGGGATTGGGTCATACGGTTTTTTCTACCCTCTCTCGACTCGCTCGAAAACTTTCCTCCGTTTCTTCAAACTTGACGCAAGGGAAGAGAAAGAGAGAGAAAGAGATCGTCCCCGGCTGCTCTCCCTTACTTCTACACGCCCCCTTTCTCTGGAAAATGCATTGGGTGCGGAGGTATGGAACCTTTCCGAGATGGTGTGAGAGGGAGAAATGAAGGGGATGGCAATAATGATTCCCTCACACCTCTACCGTTCCCTCGGAGTCGGGAAACTGCCCGTCACCGCCTCCCCTCGCCTTGACTCCTCCTCTCTATTCCCCTCTATCCTCGCGCAACCTCCCACCCGTCCTCTCGCGCCGAGGTCCGGGATGCGGCGGTGCTGTGAGCGAGGGCGTGTGACTGATTGGGTGCCCTCCTCGAGGGCGAGAAAAAATGTCTACTGAATGGGAGAGGAGAACGGGGAGAGAAAAATGTAGGGTGTTGGCTTTAAAGAGATTGCGTTCCCACCACCCCTGGGAAACAAATAAGAAACCCTCCTCCAATTCGTTTTTTTTCCCTTCACCCTTTCCTCCCTTCTCTATTTTTCTCATCCTTCACCGATTCCAGGTGATAAAAAACGAACGGCTCGCGACTTTTTTTTCTATTTCCACCCTTATCTTTCATTCTTTCCGCTCATTTTATGAAGCAATCCGTCTGGGAGCGACGTCTGCCATGCATCATGTGGCAAACGTTTTCTCCTTCCTGAAATCCTCTGCGAGATTTCAGAAAGCGGCGTCTGCAAGGATAGACCTTCGCGGATCGAGTTGGGGTGAACCGAATTTGGGGTATTCAACGCTTCGCCGACTCTCAAACGAATGTGCATATCCTTGAGAACGTTTGGTTCAATGGCGGTGAGTCAACGGGGGGTTAATATATGCGCCACTCATCGGTTTCAGAACAGCAGCAGATATCTCTTAGACCTCGAATGAGTTAAATTTCTGATTACAACTGCACCCCAAAATTAAGTCAGGAACAGAAGCATACTGCTACCTACTTTGGAGAGCCGCTGATAACTAGTCCTCAAAACAAAAACTCATTGCGGTGACGACGATTGGTTAAGGTAATTTTTTTAGCATTAGAAAATAGTTTGAAAAATGTAATTATCCAGCGCGATGGCAGAATGATTTCGTCTGGCTATTTCCCACCTTGCCAATAGCAAATAACTATACTGCTATCAACACTTACGTTGTAATTTGTATGTTAGGCGACCGACAGCTGTCGGTCATTTTCACAATTAGAGCTGGGGGATAATACGGTACAGGTAGGATTTTTGGGTAATAGGGGAATGTCGGAGAGAATTTCGGCATCAACAATAGCCTGCTTTTAACGAAATTACTTAAAGACTACTTTTAAATCCGTACTCCGTGCCGCACTCTGCAGCCAATAAGAACTATAAATCTTCTCCGAAATAACAAATATAAGAAATAACAATAATTTTAATGATATAAGTGCTCAGTTAATGGAAAACCCATACGTCTCTACTATTAAAAAATGTTGAACGCAACCAACTAAAATTCAATTACAATGTGTACTCGTGACGCACCAGCTCACACAAGGAAGGTACTTGGATTCCGCTTTCGTAAAAGCTGTGCATCTCACAAGTTCTAAATAGGATTAACCATACCCTGAGGAAATGTTTTTGAATGGAGGGCAAAAACGCTCTCCGTGAGCGGCTGGGGTGAACGTTTTCCTTTAATCACGCTAAAAAAGAATTAAACTCCGTAATGCATTTTTGAATATCGCTACCGGGGTCGCATCTTCGAGCTTACGCCTTTGAAAATAACAAGGTCGGATGCAGTTCATCAATGCTTTTAAACCTAAACGTAGGAACGCAAGCCGTAACACGGTGGATTAAAAAAAACAATGAAACCCCGGATTAAGCGTCGATAAATTACGTAAACTTCAACCCCTCTGTGGCCGCATGCGTTGTGATAGAGGGCAGTCGAGGGTGTAATTTATTCGTGGGCCGGGCACCAAAGCCAGACCAACAGGCGAGAGAAGGAGGAGGATAGAAGTTTTGCTTCGACTTAAAGCCGTTAATCAGGATTGCCTTATCGCCAAAGCCATCTTTTGATCCTACTACAAGACTCGTGAGAGAGATGATAGTATGGGGAGGGTGGGGGATGACGGGGCGCCCTATCACTATAAACGTAACATTAAAAATGGGTTATCATTTTTTGGAAAATGAATACTCACGTTTCAAATCTCACCATAAAAACAAAAAAGATTTTATACGCTTCAATAATTTTTATAGGTAAGCTCTCAAAACTCAAATTCAGACAACTTTTGACGTTTTTTACTAAATAAAAATACTTACATTCATCCCAGCGAAATGAAAAGGGTTTCTAATAATGGATGTCATTTTTGGCTTTTACATGGAGCCATAGGAATAATAAACATCACTCGAAAAAAATAGCAGGAGCGTATAGAGCTAATCTATGCTTTGAATTTCCTCTTTCAACAACCAAATCCTTATATTTACCTCAGTCAAAAGAGCTAAGCCGAACTTAAATTGAATTTACCGATAAGTAGCTGAGCCGGTTAAAATGTGGATGTATTATAATTTAGAGCGAGTGAAAAATATACGAAATAAACAAAAAAAATAATCAAGTATAGATAAGATTGAAGTTTATGGGCACAGAATGGTATAACTGATTTTGATCCTTTGGTCCAATACTCGATTCACGAGTATTAAGCTAAAATGATAATTTATTTGGTATTTCAAATGAATAAATGTCATAAAATTTCAAATAGTATCCTTATCGTTGTATTGAACGATTTATCAAATTAGAGATTCATCACAGTAGCTACTGGTAATCGGGTGAACAAAAATTTCCATCATCCGTAAAAATGGCAGTAAAAATTAAGTTGGTATCATGCATACAGTTATTGTACATTACGCCATAAAATATAAACTCCACAATGGACTATGAATCAGTTATTTACATTAATCTTGTGACCAAGTGTTCGTTTTACGAGTATTCTTTATTCTTTGAAAAAATATAGATTTGCATTAAAATGATCGTGAATCATCTTAAGGTACTATCAAAGTGTTAAAGTTGCTCAAAATATTAAAGCTAGCGTGAAAGTTATAGCCATTATATTCTATATCAAAACGTAAAAAGGTGGCGACAAACTTGAGTATAGCATTTATATGGAACTGTAAAATGAACAATGACCTAATTTTTAGCTCCAGAACTACTTACAGCTGACCCACTTTGAGAAAGGACTAACATCCTTGATTAAGTGTGAACCGTAGCAAACGCAACTGGGTGTATACGTGCCGGAATCATCTACCGCCCAGCATGAACGAAAAATACGGGGATGCAGTAGTATCCTTTACATAAAGCTGCCTAGACTCAATCTCTCTTCGTCCAAGTAGCTCCGTTTAGAAGTGGTTGGATTCGAATATATGCGCTATATTGCAGCAATTGCAGTATTTGTAATATTTTTGTAGGTTTTCCGACCTTATCATTTATTCTGTACCACAAACACAAATACGCTGCAATATTGCTATCAAAACGAGACCTCAGTATCGGTGACGTGACTCGAATTCATCACCATCCTTGACATTGTCAGTCGGAACGCTACCCATCCGTTTCAGTGCAACAGGCATCGTGTCGCATGACAACTACGTTGGATGTGTGGATTCGATTGAGTATCTTGTGTATTTTCCATAGCACAACGTTAATTTTCCACAAAGTAGAAATCTTGGAAATTCTGAAATTAAGCGGACAAATATGGAACTATATTAGTGTAAATTGTAAGTTTTACGTTCCATTTTTCTGTGTTTCTAAAGTTAATGTTCACATTGATGGGTTAAATATTTCGGAAGCGTTACCGTCTTAGTTCAGTGATGTGATAGCGGAAACCGAACCTAAACGAAAGGAGTATTTTACGATGGTGACACGAGAAATGATAGTAAATCCTTTTAAAACGAGACTAACTGCAGTGACATGGTATGAGCCTCTGAAAAGGGCCAGCCATCAACCCATAAGTACCAACACTAATATCGTGAGACTTTCAATAGAGATGGTGGTGGTGACTACAATGAAATGAAAATGGTGAGTTCGGACATAATAAATCAAAAATTTCAATTTATAATACTAGCCACGTAGATCAGAGATGGTAATATCATAACAAATACTAAAAATACTATCCTCCTCCGATTCCTTATTATTCCAAAGAATACGATAACTGGATCACACTATAGAATTCATTGCAAGAGAGTATGGAGATAAAAAAAAAGATAAGAAATGTGGACTAGTAGTTTGATTGTGAGGGACTTTCAACGTAAGGAAATTTTTCAAACCCCAAATTTAATTAACTTTCTGCAATGCTCTAAGAAATGGTTAAAATTGACTCATATATTAGGTATTACAACTGATAGGTCGTATCATATACGAGGCCTGTTAAAAAAATATGGCGATATTTGAATTCCCGTCAATAAAAAAACAAGTCACCACAAGAAAAGGTCACTTGGGGCTAGATCTGGAGAATACGGTGGCTGAGGCATCATTAGTGTGCTGTTTTTGGCCATAATTTCGCGCACAAGTAACGATGTGTGAGCAGGGGCTTTGGTATGGTGCAAAAGCTAATTTTTGTTCTTCCACAAATCCAAATCAAACATATGTCACCCGTGGAATTGCGTGATACTTTTTGAACAGACCACGTCAATACAGATTCAAGTTACGATGCGAAAATTCACCATTTCATTGCTCCATATTAAATTAGATCATTACAAGACCAGTAATTTTACTGTGATATTTATTCATTGAAATTAATGAATAATCGATGATTTTTAAGTATTCATTATTTTCTATTCATCTGTAGAAAAAAACTCATTGAATTGCACGATACTGGTTGTCGAATAGGTTTCAATGCCTGGTCACTTTCCCTTAAGCGGCATGTACGCGTCGAGGGTAAATGTTGAAGTAAGAATATACGATGGATTTATACACCCCGCCCTAGACCTGGATGTAGAGCGGAAGGTTAATGTAATGATTGAGGTTTATTGCAGCTGATGCAGTCGGATGTGAGCCCCCATACTTCCCTTCACCCTGTCCCACCTTCCTTTAGAGCGAAAACGTGTTTGGAATGGAGAATGGTGGAATAAAAATTCAATTTTCCAAATGGACGAGGTACTAGCACTTAACGCTGTTTCTCAGTCATGGAAGAGTGGATTTAGGAAATTCATGATGATGTTAAGAGGAAAATACAGCGAGGAAACAAAGAATGGGTCTTGTAATGCCGCCTGAGTCATTAGATAATTGACGATGTTCATTACCTAGGCACTAAATGTATTCATTACGCATCGTTGAGCATAGTCTTTGCGATATTGAGTTCAAACACCAAATCTTTGTGCAGTGCATTTTAATGTTTAAATCCTTTCACCCTTCTGACGATGGTTTAAAGTGATTATTTTAAACAAAATAATCACTCTAAAAGAGAGATGTCTAGGATTGACGTCATCTAAAAGAATAATCATCCGCCCAAGAAATCATATGAGTGGTCCATATCCCATGAAAATAGAGTAAACATCATTTTCTCTTATTGCAGCAGTGCCTTATTTTGATGTACATTTGGTAACCAATCCAATGAAATCATTAAAGGGCCCCGCTTATCAGGGTTTTTAATGTGGTATTTATCTTTTTTCATTAATTTTAGTACCCTGTAAGCCACCGTTAGGGTGTGTGGCAGGGAGTGAAAACATACCACACTAATTTTGACCCGAATATGACCCTACCGCAGTCGGACAATATTATTCTGATCCCTTATCGTTCATGGAAAAAATTACATCTTAAATCAATCTGCAATCTGTACGTTTTTCGGGTTCCCCCCGCGTTGAGTTGTGTCTATTGACGACGGTTTCGCCAGCAGTCCCGCTGGCATCTTCAGGTCTGAAGTCAGGTCACTTCAGACCTGAAGATGACAGCGGGACTGCTGGCGAAACCGTCGTCAATAGACACAACTCAACGCGGGGGGAACCCGAAAAACGTACAGATTGCATCTCATCACCGCGGAAGCCGTCGCAGTAATTAAATCAATCTGTTTTACACTTGATCTCGCTAATTTTATTGACATGATCTCACCTACCGTAGTACGATGGAGGTAATAATACAATATTAACATCACTGCTAAAGAGACGTCCAGCCAATTTATGCAAGAGATTTAATCTGGAATTTACGGTACGGTCATCCTTCACTTTTTTATCAATTCATCGGTGATTTACATGTATTATCAAGATATATTATAAATGCAGAGATTATAACTCGTAATTATATATTTGAAATAGCTTTTGAAAAGTATTGCACCTTTCCCGTGGCTTCTAAAGCACTAGTCACCACGGGACCACTTATTTCCGTTCCTTCATGTCTTCGCCATTTCTCTAACAGTTTCTCCTGAGGATACGAATTTCAAACATGCTTTTTTCTATTACTAACTTGACAGTCTCTCCAAGTCTGAATTTTTCTTCCATCCTTCCAGGTCTTTCAAATTATCTCCCATTATGTCTCCAATTTCCCCACACGTATTCTGTTCTTACAGGTTACTAGTCACAGTTTCCAACACTCCATCGCCAATCAAAATACTCCGCCTCGTCTGGATTTCTTCCAACTACCCTTTCCCCTCCCATCCTATACATAGTGCTTCTTCGTGTTTTCCCTTCGATCAATTTTACTTTTTTCATCCAACTCCGCACCCATTTCTTAAAATACTCTAAATTTCTTCTTTCATATTGCTTTAATAACCTAGTTTCCGCATCGTGAAAAATAATGCTTCATGTCTTACTTTCCCTATATTTTGTTAACATCCTTTTCATCTTCCATTTAATCAATTTACTTTTCCTTCACGAACAGGTACACTGCTCTTTATACTCTAATTTAAATCGTTTAATTTAATGCTTATCTTAACCTTCACGTTTGTAAAGACCCTTATAAACTATGATTTATTCTCTTTCAATACGTACCATACTTCTTTTATAAGACGCTCAGCAATGATCGGCTGACTATCTAACTAAAACTTTAATCGAATTGATGTTATAAATTGACGGCCTACCTTCATTTCTGCCACCATCTCTTCTCATACACCATTTAATTATTTAATATAACAATTTGGTACATCTTACATTCAAAACTATCAATCCCTGCATCTGAGAAAAGTTATCGAAGAAGAGGTGATGGACACGAAACATAGTTGTTATATATACGAGAGTTTAGACCTTTAGATCGTCAACGAGAAGTATATATTCCTGAAGCAGAAAGCGCCATCTGGCGGTCACTGCCGTTGTTTTTACAGCCATCATTCCGAATATTCTGTGATTGCGGTGCAAAACGCGAGTACATCGAGGTTTACGACGCCAAGTGTCCGTGATATAACGCGGAGTCACGGATCTCGGTGGCTTCCGGGCACCCAGAGAGAAGCGCCATCCCTTCTTCTCTTCCGGAGAGAATTTGATTAAGAAACTCCGGCGGCCCACGCGCTCGGAAATGAAAAAAAAATCAAAAAGAAGAGAATTCATTTGCGCTCATCAGTGGTCGCCTGCTTTCATTTTCCCACATGACCAACCGCCATTATTGGTTGTAGGGAGGAAAGAGATTTAGAGTTTGTTGGGGGGAGGAGTAGGGTGGCAAACGAGCGGGAAAAATATGGTACATCTGCCTTATTTACAGTGGAAGAACTCACTAACTCCCTCTGGCCTAGTTTTGCACGTTGGACTGATGTTGAGGAGAGAGATTAGGTGACAAAGAAATAGAAAAAAGACAAATGGGCGAGTAGTCATAAAAAATGGTGCGGATGAAGCAAAAGCTTTGTCACCATTTTGCCAAGCCATGAGAACGACTTTTAGGTATATTGTGTGAACATTGGGTATGAAATCTCGGAGAATGCTCAATATCTAAGTTAGACATTAAAAGATGGACATATAGAAATCAACGTACCTGAAACACGCCAGCATGTACTTTTATTCATCTGAAATGCTAAAAAAAACTTGATATTGTTGCCATGGATACATCAGGGAAGAACTGTAACTCAACAAAAAAAGGTATAAATTGAAAAAAAGCTGTTATCCAATCACTACCACGAAAACTAAAGCTGGCTAACCACAGTATGGTGAATCCGTAATTTTATTTGAAAGTTTACTTATGACGAGACTTTGTGCTATTATGAACACAGGAAAGTAACCCAAACTTTGCGTATCATAGGAAACATAATTTACTGGCAAACTAGTTACACTACACTCTAGCATCTTCAGAACTGATTGATGTAAAATGTATTAAACTCATTACTACAAAAAGTACTACAATGTAGTGAAATAAGTAAACCGGTAAATTATATTTTTTATGAAACGCGAAGTCTCTGTTACTTTCCTTATCATCGTATTCCTGATTATTTGTCTTTAATATATGCCTTTGGCGCAGTTATTTTCTATGATAAGTAGAAGGAAAACACGACTTACCTAATGTTCTTTTAGAAAAATAGCACTCCCTTCTATTACTGTCGTAGTATCACATGCAGCAAAGATTATAATGCATACACTGCGAGGTTCATTGGAGTTGTGAGTTACGGTCTGTAAAGACGCCATTATTTATTTTGCGAATTAATGAGGCTTGCATGTGATGAGATTGTCACTGTAAAATAGGGTTTTCCGATAGTTGTTGAGTCATTTATCTGCAGAAATATTTTAAAGTACGGCTTCTTTAATTTTTATGCTGAGAAAAATTCCCGCACCATATTATAAATATGTTTAAAAGCCATTATTCCTGATAAAGAGTATGCAGAGTGACCACTCAAGCACAAATGAATTCGCCCCCAAATTCATTAGTTTTGATTCGATGAAGACTATACTGATTTATATGTTGATTTAAGTCCCTGAAATCGAGTCATTCAGATAATGTTTATGAATTAAAGGTTACCCTTTTTATACTAATGTGAAAGGAAATATTTGACCAGTGAGAAAGAAATGACAATAAAATTAAAAAAACAAGTTAATATGAAGATGTATTATTTCAATATAGTAGTCAAACACAGTTATTTACACGAAGGTCGATTTGATAGGTGAGAGTAGAGCTCACCTAGCACTAAACCCAATGGCGTGTGAAATTCACACGTCAGGGTGGGGAAGGGCTTCCTTTCTCTGAGCTGCCTATGTCTTGGTTTCCCACAGAGATCCTGTGGAGCTGAGGGTGCCCAGGGGCGTCCCCTCGGAATCTAACCTGATCCCTCCGGTCAGTAGTGCAATGCTCTGCCCATTGGACTACCGTGTCTCCCGATTTTAATATAATTTTTTTTTTTAATGGGGCAGTCTACCGGTCAATGTAAGTTTTAGATGGACACAACTCAAAATTCTACTCTTATACAAAGTCCCTCTTCATCTCCGCATACTTAATCTCTCCTTTCATTCGGTTCAACATCTCTTACCTATTCATGCCCCATTCTCGCTTGCCTAACATTCTCTTCTCTATCACAGTCTTTAACATCCCACTTCCAATCAATATGCTTTGCATCCACTTTTCCTTCCTCCTTATGATTTCTACCAACAAACCCTTGTCCTCCCTCAATATGCCCAGCACCTACTCATTCACTTTTCTCTCTGTCCACTTCACCTTCTCCATCCTTCTCCATACCCACATTTCAAAATCCTTCATTCTACGTGTATCATCCGACTTCAATTACCATGTTTTATATATGTATACATACATACATAAAACATATATATATACACATATGCATACAATTTTATTTATTTAATCCTTGTGTACACATACATGCATAAATAAATACATTACTTAAGTACAGGTATATATATATATATATATATTAAGCACCACATATCATTAATATATTTGCCGGCTAGTCACCGCGAGTGTGTCTGGGAAGGGATATCTGGGAATGAATACATGTATCCGTTACGACTGGTAATTGATATGCAACGTCAAGCTGCGAAATAACGTTATGGAAGATAAAGTTAAATATTAAATTACCAAGAAGTTGGCGGTTAAATTATCGATTTTAATCAACTCAATTCAAAGGCTCATATTTGCTGCATGGCGATGGTACTTTCAATATTATCGCTCGCATTCTTGAAATAGTACCAACAAGATCAACCAATCTTCCAAGTCTTTAACCTTTAAGCTCAATTTATTAATAATATAATAAATTATTAGCTCAAATCTTTGAAGCAAAAATTATATAAACAGTTAATCATCCAAAATATTTTGTAATTATATTGGAATTATTACGTCGAAAGAATCAAACTGAGTCAAAATTAGACAGACTCTAGTCACTACATTATAAATATCGCAGCGGGTCGAGGCTAATATTTAGCCCAAAGGGAATATGTTAGATACAATTCCAATATAATCAAAAGTCAATCTTTAATGTAAAACGAACAAAAGTTAATCTACCATGTTAAACGAACAACCTCTGAAATCAATCTTTGCTTAAGTTTGACATTGACAATATTTAATTTGCATTACTATTCCTTTCAAAGAAGGAATAAAAATATCTAATTGATGAAGACATGTAATGAAGACATAGGGCTATACTCAAAATACGTCGTATACCGAGTGGTCTCCACGTTCATATCGACTAATCTGGGTATTCATGTTGTCCTCGTTCAAACAGGAGAAGATATAAAAATCAAAATAGCATCATAAAGTCGTTAAGGGGTACGGTCCTTGCACGAAAAGAAATGCAGTTTAATCCAGAGTTACAACGTGTGATACAAATGTGAAGTCGACACACCAACCATTGTGTATGAGTGTATATTAAATATGAATTGCAGTGAGATGCTCAAATTCAAACATCGCACTGCCCCGAATGTGCAAAGCTTCGAAAAGGCGGTTTTAACCGATGGTAGGCACAAGGTTTCGCCAATGAAAAATTCGTCTGATGACATAGGAGGATATTATCTCCATTAGCCAGAGTGTAAATTTACATTAGCGAGTCAGAATTCCATTCCTCCTTTCTTCTAGCTGTGACCAGAAGCAAATACTTTTTCAAAGTAGGTCACATAAGCTCACTCAGTGCAGTGAAAATCAAATAAAGCCATATTCTCTCACCAGGGAAAAATGTTGTGGAGAAAAACCTTTGACGGGCTACGCTGCAACGTCTGCATTATCTCTTTCAATGCCACTTCGGGGACAGAATTGCAATACTACACTTCCTAATCAAAACAGGTTTCCGTGCTAGAAAAATTCTATTGTCGGTGGGCAATGTTAATTCTAACTGTTGCTAACTTGCTGAAACGATTCCTGAAAGACAGCATGCCCATTTTCATAGTTTCAAACTTAGCTCAGCACACATGAACATTTTTGAGCTGAAAGTTTGCATAAAGCTACACGTTATCAACTTAATAATCGAGTATTGAAACTCCAATAGTTAAACTCAAATATTATTAAAAAATTCTAAACAATTTTTTTACTTTGAACTGGAAAAAACTGTAAACGTGATTTGAACTATCCAATTGGCTTTTATCCTGATACAAATTCTGACTTCATTGCATCATGACAATAGTTAACTAAATAATTAAAACGGTTTGACTTAAGTACGTTTAATTGAAATGTTCTTTAATTTAATACCAATTCATAAAGAATTTCATCAACCTTGATTTTTAATACTCGTATTCACCGTATTATTACTAGACAGCCAAACTTAAATGTTTTGAAAAAATACCACAGTGTGTTTAACATTTCTTTTGGCTTTCTACCTTCCTACCTCCATTCCGTCCAGTATGCCTACTATCCTTCTCCTCTACTTCCATAACGTTATCCTATTAACCATAGTCCTCAACATCCCATCGCCAATCAAAACGTTTGGCACCCACCTTTGGATTTTTTCCAACAACCCTCTTTACTCCCCTCTCTATACCTAGCATTTTTTCATTTATTTTCTCTCCCGTTCACTTAATATTTTCTAAGAAAAAGGATAAAAGAAAGGATACTAAGAAAAAAATGCTTAAAAAAATTGAGCCTCTCGGCCGAAACCGGAGATGTATAAATAAGTGCAAGGATAAGTTAAACGTTAAAATAGGAGGTTAAAAACTGGAGCAAGTTCAACAGTTTACATATCTTGAAAGTGTTTTGGACCAAAATGGTCAAAATAGTAGGGACGTTAGGAGAAGCCGGCGGATTAGCTTGAAAGATTACTTCGCTCCTGAAGACGCTCCCTGCAACGGGAGAGAAACGTTGAGTAAGGATGTTGAGAAAAGACCCGTCAAAACTTTGATATGGAGCGTAGTTATGAACTGCGCGGAAACATGATCACTGAATCAGGATCGTAGGCGTAGATTGGAGACTTTGGAAATGCGGGGGTGGAAAATGATGGAGAAGGTAAAGTGGACAGAGTGGAAAGCGAATAAGTAGTTGCTTAGTATAGTGAGAGAGGACAGGGATTTGTTGGGAGAAATCATAAGGAGATAGAAAAAGTGGATGCAAAGCATATTGATAGGCGGTGACATGTTAAAAACAGTGATAAAGGAGAGAATGTTTGGGAAACGAAGAATGGGCAGGAATAGGATAATGATTTTGGGCGGAATGAAGGGAGAACATATGTGGAGTTGGAGAGGGGACTGTTGTAGAGTAGGATGTTGGGTAGTGTTTTTTTGGGAGAGACAAGAGAATTATTTGATAGTGTCCATCCAAAACCTGCCCTAACCAATAATTAACCTATTCCAATAATAAAAAATAAGATAAAAGTTGACTAAATTCATAGTGTTAAGTATTTACCATTTTAAGAAGGATTTTAATTTAAACAATCAGTCATTCAATATACATGAAAATACCATGTCAACGGATGTCATAATTTATTCTAAGTATACAGGAAGGAGTAATGACGAGATTAACTCCTACCACATTAAACACCCCGTTCTATATGGGACTCATCAATACTATCGATGTAGGAATAGAATAGAATCATAGATGCAGCAGAAATGAACAAGAAGTATTAAGAGCACTCATTGAGACCAATATTAACGTACATAGGTAATCCTTGGGAAATGAGAGCAGAATAGACCCTGCAAGTTTTTGGTGATAATTTAACGAAATGTAGCGAAATTTTGTAGCGTTCCCCGTGACCGTCAAGTCTCGAGAGGAATTCCTAAATATAAAACGAATGCTCAAGGTGAGCAGACTCGAAGAGTCTCAGTCGGTGTTAATTTGTACCCGTTTTCAAAGACTTCACGTCACTTTTCGTATACTCTGTTTGATTTTCCAACTAATTTCTCATTTCTCCAAAATTTACGGTGCCGAATTTTTAATTTTCCCGACTTCACGCGATTGGCCAGAAAAATCCCTCGTTATTTTCCATTCGACCTCGGGTAACATTAAAAAAAGTTTATTCTTTGGGCATATATTTAATTGGAATTGTCCAATGCAATGACGTAAAAAATTCTTGAATGATCCCCTTGCTAAAACACGAGATTTTAGTTTTGCAGCGTCGGTCACGTTTCTCCTCGTTTCGTCACTGTCGGGAGGTGGAAGACATGGAAGCTTAATTTCGCATGAAAATTGAAGGGTTGTAATTTGAAAATACCGTGATATAAAAAAAGATTTGTAGAGCAGGGACGGTAGAGTAGATAAGAAGTAAGCGAAAAGGGAATATGGAGGAAGACGACATCAAGAAAAAAATCGTGACGTGATTTAAATAGCAAGGGCTAGGATCACTTTCCGAAAGGCATAGGTCATAATTAACTCTGCACAACTATTGAGTTTGATTTACGTAATTATTCCTTTATTCTACACATCTTGTGATATCACCCTGAAGGTAAAATAGGTTAATATTTTCCTACCGTCCTTTCACGTCAAACCATTCGGTTTTAATAGTTTCAGAAAGCTTTATATGCATAAATTGATACTACGCTTTCGGTAAATCATATTAACCTTGTCGATCGACATCTCTTACCTACTCATCTTGCTTGCAATGGAATGAAACCTTATCCACGGTAACTGGTGTCATTCTTGTCAACACTGAATTAAATTCTTTAATCATTAATTATGACTATAAAGAAAAGTCTGCAATACAGAGATTCCTATGAAGTAACTATCCGCTGTCTTTGTTCATTATGAAAAATCGGCCTTTACGATCATATAGTCCCCAATGGCTTTTGGTTCTTATCAATACTTACCGTGAAATATGTAAACAAAAGACTTTCGTCTCTTTCGATTGGTATCAGTCGAAAAGTTCCTTCTCATAAACATGTTGATGACATTTAAAGTAGCGGTGAAGCAATAAATTTGGTGCAAGGGATGGATATGTGCTAGGGGAGTCTGATATAGAATTTTCGTTTCAAAATTCACTGTGCCGAAGAAGTTATATCTCCCATCCAAAAGCTGACATCAATTATGTGTTGTGCTCACCTATTTTCAATCTTTAATCTTTCTCATCTCTAACTACTCACTTCATGTTCTTCATTGAAGTGAGTTGATTTACAACTTGTTTCATCATCGCGAGTAATCAACCCGAGTATTGGTTTGCAGCAGCTCTCCAAACTATTCCTGCCTATCTTTTGATACTGTCATAGCTCCTGGAACCGACATTTTCCATTATCTACTACTCGTAACTCATTCTTTTCTAATATCAATTTTATGCTATACTAAGCTATACTCACTCAGTATGTGTCCAATTAGTCTCCCTCTTCTCCTTTTGTCATCCATTTTCTTTTTCCTTACTCTCCTCTCTTCCCTTCTCTTCATTTACTATTCAGTATACGGTCAATACGGTCAAAGTGGTAGGGACGTAAGGAGAAGAATTGCGCTAGGCAAGGAGGCTTTCTCAAGGAGGAGGGAGTTGATGACGGGGACGTTGAGTAGGGATGTTAAGACAAGACTCGTAAAAACTCTGATATGGAGCGTAGCTATGTACGGCGCGGAAACGTGGTCACTGAAGCAGGAGGATAGACGTAGATTGGAGGCTTTTGAAATGTGGGTGTGGAGAAGAATGGAGAAAGTGAAATGGACCGAAAGGAAAACAAAGGAGGAAGTACTAGAGATGGTGGGTGAGGAGAGGGGTTTGTTGAGAGAAATCGTATGGAGGCAGGAAAAATGGATGAAAGGCGTATTGAGCGGTAGTGGAATGTTGAAGAAGGTAATAGAGGGGAGAATGTTGGGCAAGCGAGGTAAGGGCAGGAACAGGATAGGGATGTTGGGCGGGATGAAGGGAGGAAAGAAGTACACCGAGATGAAGAGGGACCTGATATTAGTAGATTTGTTTGATAGGTGGGGAGTCACAAAATGTTTATTTGATAGTTGTGCCCATCCAAAAACCTGCCTTAAACGGTAGATTACCTAATAATAATATCTGTTTTATTTCACCATTCATCATTCATTATGATATAATATCATCATTATCATCTGATCATTCAATAAATGCATTCAAAATTTTGTGAATAAACAATAAGAGATAACTGATAAATTAATGTGATGATCTTGGTCACTACAAGAGAATAGTTTTAATTTATTTTGGCAATTTCCTAAACACACATGGCATGTATACTGAACATTTACTTAACGAAAATACTCAACTGAGTACACTAATCACGAGGAAGTAATATTACAGGTAGGATACATCAGAAACATCCCCTAAAATAAACAACTTACATTTAAAAATGAAATGCAACTTAATGCAATACTTTTTACAAACTTTTTTAAAGATACATTGATTTCCATTTTATGAATAACTTGGAAGAAATTTATCTGAGATAATTAAGCAATCACTATGTTACGTCCTTTAGATAACTGCGTACATTTTTTACTTTTCCTTACTACATCAGCTAGGGTCTCATCCAACCATGTAAAAAAAGTAATATGAGCCTACGCACATATGGGCGTTTTCGGTGAAACTCCTGACGAATGAATTCATGAGAAGGGGATTGGAGAAGGGAAAAAAGCAAAAAAGGTACCGGGTAGCAGTCCTAAAGCCGGGAAAAGTAGAAATCCCTAACTCCCTCTCTTGTCGTGTAAAGAAGAAAATTTTCAACAGTTTTTCGTTGCTCGTGCGACATCTTTTCGCCTCCCGGAGGGTGAAAGTTTTTAAATATCGCTTGAAAGTATGACACCGAAAAAAAAAACTTTTATAAATTATACTTTTCTTCCTTTTTTTAAAAATACGTTCGGCTCATATAACGAAACCACTCACGTCTCACCGAGAACGCACGGAGTGCTTGCTCGGATGAAATGGGAACGTAAGCTCCAAAGTTAAATACCCTTTTTTCGCACTACGTCACTCTGTGTGCCCGAGTGCTTAAATGCTCGCGGTATGTCCGTTTTGGCACCCGGCGGCACCCACTCAGCCCGGTGTTTTTCAGTCATGCAGTAAAAATTGAGGATTTCTACGAGACGAGATTCCTCAAGGAGTTGATTGGGTGGAAAAATTAGCCGCTGCCGAGATGGCGAAGGGAGAATTTGGAGAGCAATGTGGAAAAGAAAAAAAGAAACAAATTTTAACTGAATTTTCAAAGAAATCAGTTTCTGGGGGATTCTCATATGTTATTGATTTTGCCCGCGCCAAATGTATATTTAAATGGAATTAATTTCGAATTAGAATTCAATACCCTTCGAGTAGACCTATTTCTTGTTGTGGCTCAATTTGAGTAGGACTCGATCGATTTTCCGAAGCACATTACAATTACTTATCCCTTTGCTCTCTATACTTTCTACCTTACTTAATTCTAAAAACAATTCAAATTATTTTCTTACTTCGAACTCGATTTCCCAGCATTCTACTCTCTATACCGTACAAATACCATTGCCTCTCAGTATTTCATGCACTTACTTGTCCTGCCTTATTTAAATTTCTCCCGATAGCTATCTTATCCCCGTGCCCCCTAACTATTCTCAGAACTTTGTCGTTGTTTGTCTTTCATTCTATTTTATTGTCCCCATTTTTCTTCACGCCCACACATATAAAAAGCCTCCAATCTATGCCCCAAAGAACACATTTCCGAGCAATGCAAAATTTCGCTCAATGTTATCAATTCCAGTATATATACGGATACATCTTTACCTATCGCGATTTTTTTTAATAATGTTCCTAACACTGTCCATTTCACTTCCAAAAACACATCCTAAACAAGTGAATAATTCTACCTTTACTTTTTTGTGTCCCTAAATTTTAACGTTTATTGACGTCACATGAAGTAAATTAGAAGAAAGTCAAATAATTCATGCTTTTTTTTATTGTCAGCGATATTCGGAATTATTGAAGAATATTTCAGTTAAATTGGGATCTCCATTTTAGAATTTGACAGCCACACGTATCACATGGTCTCAAAATACACCAACTTAAGGCTAATGCTTTTTATTTGACGGCTTTAGTTTTAGTGCTTTAAAGCAAACATTTTAAATCTATACAGAGTTAATTGGGACAGTTTTCTATAGATGTGAGCTCCAATAACCTCATATGGTGAATTAAGTCATCATTGTAATAAGCTTATTTTTTATTACAACTGTATAAAGAAAGTGGCCAATAGGTATATTCCTCGTGCGTTGTTACATTTCTTGAGATTAAAATACATCGTATTTTGTGTTATTATTCCGGTGAAAGAAAGGGCATTAAAGGAGATGAAAGCAAATAAGGCTGTGGGGGTGGACAATATTCCTGTAGAAATGTTGAAATGGTTAGGGAAAGGTGGGAAAAAGGCCATATATGGACTGATTCGTAGTATCTATGAGGAAGGAATCTGGCCGGAAGATTTTGTGAGATCGGTGTTAGTTCCTATTCCAAAAAAGGCAAAGGCTTCGTCATGTGAGGATTACAGAACAATAAGTTTGATATCCCACGCAGCTAAAGTTATTCTCAGGATCATCAACAAAAGGATAGAGAGTAAGGCAAATGATTACTTAGGGGATGATCAGTTTGGGTTCAGGAAAGGAAGAGGTACGCGTGATGCCATTGCAGTAATGAGATCACTAGTCGAGAGGAATATAGAATACAATCAGGACGTTTTTGCCTGTTTTGTAGATTTCGAAAAAGCGTTTGATAGAGTGAATTGGGAAAAATTAATGCGTGTATTGCAGAAAATAGGAATGGATTGGAGGGACAGGAGACTGATCCGCAACCTGTACATGTCTCAGACTGCTCAGGTGCGAGTGGGGAACGGAGAGTCCGGATGGGCAGTGTTAGGAAGAGGTGTAAGGCAGGGTTGCCCATTGTCACCGGTACTGTTCAACGTATATGTAGAGGAAATGACTAAAGAGGCATGGGAAGAACTGGAGGTAGGAATGAAAGTCGGAGGGGAACTCGTAAAATCGGTTAGGTTTGCTGATGACCAAGCATTAGTTGCTCAGTCAGCCAAGGGGTTGCAAGCATTGTTGAGTGAATTGGAGGTTCAGTGCGATAAATATGGGATGAGAATCAATATTAATAAAACAAAGGTTATGCGATTTTCCAGAAAGAAAAAGGCTAAGCTAAATATTAAAATAGGCGGGGAAAGAATAGAGCAGGTAGAGCAGTTTACATATCTCGGAAGTGTTTTGGACCAATACGGTCAAAGTGGTAGGGACGTAAGGAGAAGAATTGCGCTAGGCAAGGAGGCTTTCTCAAGGAGGAGGGAGTTGATGACGGGGACGTTGAGTAGGGATGTTAAGACAAGACTCGTAAAAACTCTGATATGGAGCGTAGCTATGTACGGCGCGGAAACGTGGTCGCTGAAGCAGGAGGATAGACGTAGATTGGAGGCTTTTGAAATGTGGGTGTGGAGAAGAATGGAGAAGGTGAAATGGACCGAAAGGAAAACAAATGAGGAAGTACTGGAAATGGTGGGTGAGGAGAGGGGTTTGTTGAGAGAAATCCTATGGAGGCAGGAAAAATGGATGAAAGGCGTATTGAGCGGTAGTGGAATGTTGAAGAGGGTAATAGAGGGGAGAATGTTGGGCAAGCGAGGTAAGGGTAGGAACAGGATAGGGATGTTGGACGGGATGAAGGGAGGAAAGAAGTACACCGAGATGAAGAGGGACCTGATATAGATTAGTTTGCTAGGTGGGGAGTCACAAAATGTTTATTTGATAGTTTTGTCCATCCAAAGACCTACCTTAACCGGTAGATTACCTAATAATAATAATTCCGGTGAATTTGAAGAATAAGGTTAAAAAATCCATGTTCGACGAAGAATTCAAAGAAAACCAAGAAATTCTCTAGCTTGTTTCATATGGAAAATTTGAGCATAAAACTGCGACCCTAGCGTATACAATGCATGTATAACCCCCAATGGTTTTTTCAGACTGTTTAAAAATATTTTGTATCAAACGTTTATGTACCAGTAGTCAGTATAGTGGCAAACAACACGCTAACAGATGTGAGATAAGTCGCATGTGTATGGAGAAGTAATACTTGGCCAAGGCCTTTAAAAAATTAAAATGATAAAGAAAAAATATAAATATAGAATTTCAATTGAAAGAAACATTGCCCAGAGCTCCATCATGAATGAATTGAACCATTATCTTTCATCTTTTACGCTTTAATAAATGAATTTTACAAAGAAAATCCACCACCTTTGAAGGCAATTTCTGATTAAATGACCTTCTAAAAGTAAAGAAAAGCACATACTTATTTTAGGAGTGGTTAACTGATAACTTAAAGTAAATAGTTACTAACAGCCTTGATGATCTGATAAAACTGTAGCGCAGGTTCCATCTCCTTTACCAATCAATGGGTACAGCCCACGTGAGTTTGCTTCCTCAAATGCAAGTGAGAAAGAGTGGTCTTTCTATCTAGCATAAAAATAATCCATTTTATCTGACCTACGTGTATTTTATGTTTCATGTTAAAATTTAAATTGTCTTTTTTCTCTTTGACTTTAAGCACCTCTACCCTTTCTACTTTTTCTTTGATGAGAACTGTGCATATTAGATCGATAAAAATCTTCACTTTTCACTTTGAACCGGTCAATTGAGCTTCAAGCTTACGTCAATTGGCAGATCATTTTGGTTTTACTCTTGTTTTTCTCTCTGCTTCTTGTTTCTTGTACTAGTATTTTGATTAGGCATTAGAAAGTCAAGAATTACCCTCTTCCGATAACCTTCTTTCTCTCAAAATTATACCAGGCCATTGGTGAACTGCAACATTCGCATTACCACAGTTTTTTTTCAATTTTAAATTTTGTAATCCCACTCTAGACAGATTTAAAAAATAGCGGTTGAAAGTGGCATTTTTCATTTCCTCTCCAATGCTAAGTTTTGATTTATGCCTTTGAAGTTGGCACTAAATATATATTTTATAAACCTGGTCGATGATTTAAGCAAGCAGACCACGGAGTGAAAAATTTTATAAGAATCCTTGAGCATTTTACGAATGAAACACCGGCTATTACTGGGTTAACCTAAATCGAGAAGGTAACAATAGCGAATATAAAAAAAAGTTTCATTGAACGTCGAGTACTTCTAGGCCACTTTTGACTCAGCCATACAGATTATTCGTGCTTGAGAGCCATTCAAAACGCTGGAAAAAAGTAGTCACGAAAGCAGTAAAATTTACTCCAAGAAAATCCAAACTCAAGATAAATGCATATAACATTATCTATAGTTCTTCATTCTTTAAAATATGGCCGAGGGAGAAGGAAGGTGAGGGAGCAAAAACGCAGTGACTCACGTTATATTCGTCAATAAATCAACCAATAGACATTTTTCTCTCGCATTCCGCCACATTTATATTCTTCTGGGATACCCGTCGAGAGTTCCCTTGGGGAAATCCCCAAGGTGGCGGAAAAAAATAAGCTTACCCGATTCTGCGTGACTTGTCGATTCAGCTGTGGCAAGAGTGTCCCTCAGGACACTCCCCTCTCTCACTTGAGATCACTTTCGGATTGCAGAGGGAAAGTCGGGACTGATTGAGAATGACGGAGTGAGGGCAATGCGTCGCTCAAGCTCCGATCTGTGGCACTTTTTCCCTCATGTGCACCCGCGCGCCACCTTTTAGTGTGGTCGGATCAGTGATCGAAGAGCTTCGCTGCTTACTGATTTTTTTCATCCCCACCTGAACATTTTTGATCCTTCAGTTTTCCACGTTTCATATGAAATAAGGAAGAGTAAACTGCATATGCCTGTCAACCAATAGAAAATTTTGATATCATAATGAATTCATACATTTAAAAAATGTATATTCGTGTCATTAAGAAACATAATCTGTTTTCGAAGATGTTGGGATTCATTTTATTTTTACCTCGCGTAAAATATATTGGTTTTACCGTTGCTTAACACTAATGGAATATTTTCTAGAGAATAGCAAGGATATTTATCCTTTATTACTTTTCTCTTTATGCAGAAGGACCTTTCACCATGAAATTGGCAAACGAAATTTTTGCATTGCGGTGCAGGCCAATGTTTTCGTAAATAACAGCATTTCATGCACAGCTTGTGATTGCTATTATTAGCGTAATGCTCAGGACATGAAACCCCTGCCCCACACCAAGGCAGTGTCACTTGGGTGTCATGAAGATGCAGAGATATTTTGTTGGACATTGCACATTTCGTGAATTGAATAATTTTTAAATTGGTCAATGCGACACACACGTTTTATGAAATTACAATTAAAAAATGAATGGTAATGACCATTTCCTAGGTACAACACTAGGCGTACAAATTGTTGCGAATCTTTCCCTTCAAATTAATTCTGTTATGTTTCGGTTGAATTAGTGCGAATTTCAAAACGTCAATACAAGTTCTGTGCAATAACGTGGGGATAATGAACCGCAACTGACAGAGTTTTAGCAAAAATGCATAAAAATCGCAATATGACGGTTTATACATCACATTTAGAGGGAATGTAAATAAAAATAGTTGCAGACCCGTCGAAAGTGCCGTCAAGTCTAAGTTAATTCACTCTTTATTGGTGCAAAAGGTTATATTTAATGCTTATTCACTAAAAAGGAAGGAAGCCTGGACAAGTTATTCTCTAGCACACATGTTAAAAGTTTATTGGATATTTTAACAAAATATTGAGAGTAAAAAATTCCACTCAAAATCATCCGAAGCACAAGGGCGAATGCCTGAAAATGGAGGATGAAAAAATCTTGCGTCCTACATTTTTTATTTTTCTACATAACCCCTCACTCAATTTCATATGGAGAGATTCAAATGATTGATTTCTATGATCCAACCGGAGAAAAACAATTTGGTTACACATAAAATATTATTTAGACTAATTTGCCTGAACTTGCATCCCGCAGATCATCAGTTATAAGCAAATGACTAGGAAATTAACTTCGGTGGATGTATTTATTTTTGAGACATGATTTTCATTGCTTGGAAATAGATATATTAAATTCATCGACACTAGATCCTGCAGATTGGAAATATGTCGGGAAGTATTCCTTCTTTCATTCTGAGTACTATCCGTATACCCTAAAGAAATTAGTCATTGGAAAAAAGTTGTCTCCATTGCACTTAAAATGATTCATTTAAATACCTTATTTAAATATAATAATTGAGTCAAAATAAAAGAGATAAACATACCGAAAAAAAGATTGAATGTCCTGATTATACGATAAATGAATATTCAATAATATTTCATGACTGAATTGAATATTATCAGTCAATAAATGGAATATATTGAGGCTGAATAAAATTTAATGCATTTATTACATCGTACTGAGAGTGTATGAGGATGCCTGATATAATGTATAAATAAAAATATATAGATAAAAACGTTCCTGGCGCGAATTGATGGAAAATCTTCACATTGAATTTTAAGTGGAAAAGCCAAGTAGTTTAATTTTCAAATGTTAATATAATTGTGTTGAAATATTATCAAATGCAGGTTTTTTCTATAATTTTGTAGTATGTAGGCCTTAAAAAACTGTAGACATGGAGCTACAAAAATTTGAGAAATATCGGGTGAAAAGATGATAAGTGTTAACTATTGAGTCAAAATATCATATAACTAATGCGTTCCGTAATACGGTTATTAATATTAAGTTCAGCGAACAATGCCCAATAATGGATAGTAAAAGTAGGATGGGCGCCAAAAAACCTAAAAAAAACTAACTGCATATCCAACTTTACAGTTTACAGAGCTTCAATAATGATGCAAACATCTCGGGTAATGAAAACTTTTTAAAAGTTCTTTAACTGATAAACTGAAATCGCGCGTGTCCCTACTCTGGGGTAAAAGCCTGTGGCACAACATTACAAATAAAGCTAATTCAGAAAAAATAAACTTTAAAGTTGTGAGGATAATTAATGAAAAATATGAGACTAGTTCATATTTCACCTAAAGCCAAATCTCATTTATAATTTCAAAAGAAATAAAATTTATAAAATATCAATTTACAAATCAATTCTACATGCACATTTGCACTAATATGCACCCTGTATCCAAGCTAAAAACGTTCAAAATAATCGTTAATCGAGTTTTTACATAATATTGAGTAGGAAATTTCACGGGTTAGCTTTCATCATCAAAAAACTAAACCGCAGCATTTTAAAATCCCTGCACGTCAAAAAATGAAATCCATGGGTCTGATAATCACGTGCTTACCATATTTAACGGTTTTTAAAAATAATTATCATACACATAATTTTTCATTTTTTCTACTTGTTGTGGTCCCTGGATGTTAAATAAATTTGCTTTAGAAGCCAATTAATTAAATAAAATGTATGGTTTAGTATGATAAATTTAATCAATATTCATTAGTACCCTTTCAAAATATACTAACAAATATTTGCTAGACAAGTAATATTGAATTCAATATAACTTGTTCAAAACTGAGTCAAATGTGTGAATTCAATGAAGCAATAAAATGATGTTTTTTTGAGTTCCTCTGCTTTGAACATGAGATGTGAAATTACCAACAAGGAAATCACTGAAGATTCCCAATAAATCCGTGAAAAAAAATACATACATTGCTGCATAATTAAGTTAATTAACTATCACAATATGTCCAATTTCGCATATATTTTTCATAAAATATACATTTCCTGATGTTATCAGACATAATGTACTTTTTAATTATGGAAAATTAGCAGATATCATTGATGGAAATTCAATTTTCAGGCAAATACCTGTATACCGAGGTATACGTTAGATCCTACTATTCACACATAATTATAATATACCCGTATTTAATGGAGAAGAGAGACACAACCTACACCTGATATTTTTTATATAATTTTTACTGATGTATTTTATTTCTGTAATCATGATTATTCCTAAGCCATGTAGCCGACTGAAACAGTTATATTTCAAATTAAAAATTATTTTCTTCTGCACACAGACTTCTATACACGGTAAAGATTGTCCGCTGTCGAAGCATCTCGAAAGGTTTTACATTACTTCAGGCTTATAAATGAATGACACTTTGAATTGAACACAATGAGCGGTACGGAATCGTTCTTAAATGTGTGAAATCTCATGTTGAAATGAACTAAGCACGGCAATTTATTGGTTTGACAGAAAAAGTGCAAACAGTAACCAATAGTGCGCACAATTAGGCATATTTTTACAAAACGTTTGGGGTTGAATTCAACCCCCAACAACCAACTTCCACTTACGTTCTCTCTGCCATTTCCCTTCCACTACTCGTCTGCCCTGACATGTTTCCTTATTATCTAAATCCAACAATGTTTATCCTTCCCCTCGCGAGCCATCTTCTAATCTATTTGCACTAATGATCGCCTCCCCCGAAATGATTAATGCGTAAATATGTTAGCCTAAATATTCTGTAAAGCTGTATCTATTTATGTTGACCATTCGACGAATGATAATAAATTTTATTTGGAATTTTTTCTTTATGAAAACCTTTGAACCTAATCGCTTCTTACTAGGAGGAGATTTAATAGTAATTTCAAATACTAGAAAAAACATCAAAAGAAAAATAATCATATATTATGATTACTGGCATCCTACCGTTTGAGGTATGCTTTGAAAAGATATGGAATAAATAAAAATAAATGTCTTCTCTTTCCCTAAAAATCTTACATTCGAAAGAACATATACAGGATCTTAAATTTCAAATGCCTTCATTTCGTAAAACTTGATTTTTTTTGTCCTCCCTCTTTCTCGCTCACATTTTCCCCATCAAACATTTGGTGTAAAATACTGCCAAGATATGTAAATTGTTCCAAATGCTCTGGTATCTGCCCTCCAATTTCAACGTTCAATTTTTTCCTCCACTTTCTTTTAGTCTCATAACATTTTTATTGTCTACATTTATTCTCATACCATACTTATTACACTGATTTTACTCCGGCAATACTTGTATTAGCAAACAGTTTGCACTACTCGCTAAGCAATACAACCTACTGGTTGACTGGCTAACTTAAGCTTGATTATCTGTAAACCAAACTTATTTATTTTTCCGCAGACTTTAATTATGATGCCCAGTTCTTACCATTTCGTCCACTTACATGTACATTCTCTTGATAATAGTTAAGGGGTAAATCTTGGTAATAGTTATGGCGTAAATCTTGATAATGGTTAATGGTTAAATCTTTCTTACCCCTTAACTTAATTTCCAATCCCGACATTATCTGCCCTACACGTACCTGATCAGTCTGAGACGTGCACAGGATTCGTTAAGTCTATTATTCGTTTTATCTATTATTCTAATT
Organism: Hetaerina titia; assembly: GCA_037158775.1. Lineage (NCBI taxonomy): Eukaryota > Metazoa > Arthropoda > Insecta > Odonata > Calopterygidae > Hetaerina > Hetaerina titia. The sequence continues at coordinate 67,199,960 of CM073774.1, read as the reverse complement.
TACTCCTATTTTCTTCAAAATAGTCGTTTATTATATCAAATTACTCAGTCAAACTTCTCAAAAATAACGAGACAGATAAATACATTTTGATCGCATTCTATGCTCCACTATTTATTTATGTTATTACTTCTACGGCATCATTAGCATCTCTCTCATTCTTGAACTCGAACTCATCATCTCCCACGTAATCATTGGCCCTTCCTACAATCTGCTTATTAATCTATCTAAGAACCACTTCGAGATAAATCAAACTTACTGCTCTATATTCATCACTTTTGCCTTTCTTTTCTTCTGAAATGGACTCTTACAATGCTCTGATAAAATCTTCTAGCCTTATTCATGGATGATATCAATTAGCCCATATAAACGCGAGGATTAGTTTTGCGCAGGCAAAAACGGGAGACATGAAAGAGAATGCCAAAAATTTCTCGTCGGTATGTCATGATTATAAAAATTTCCACCGTATCGACCCCGTACTTCGAAATTAGAACAAATGCAACTATGTTGAACTAAAATTAAAAAATATAAAGATTAACATTTGTTTGTCAGCATTCACGACACACTCTGTAGGCTATTAGTTAGAAGTGTGGCAATTCATTTAGGGCAATGTTGAGGAATTAAAAAAAATAGTAATGAAATCTAATTTTTTCGCATACATTTTTACCACGACGGTCGAGTACATAACATGAGTACTTATACTATAGGGATATATTAATTATCTGGGTACTAGGAGTAACTCCAATGATCTGTTTTTTGGAGAAAATATATGATAGATGTTTTGGAGAGAATAAAGTAATGGAGGAAAGTAAAGCACTGAGTATAGGAGTAAGTAGTAGGCACAAAGTATATGAATATGAAGAATAGATTATTGCAATCGGCTAGGGCATTAGATATAACATTTAGGAGTGGTTAGTATTTTATTGTTCTTAAGAAGAAGTTGACATAGTGTATGGTAATGTGGGGTCAGTCAAAAACCTACATCGTATCGGTCGACTGCAAATAAATATGGACAATATACTTCAGCTCAGAGTTCTGACAAAAGGAGTGGAGAATTGAGCCATGCTCACAAAAAAATTTTATAATAATGCTTTTAATCCTTTTATTTTTTTTTCGCTCGGATCCTCTGCGGGCCAAACAACCGTATCGTACCCAACCCGATCCTGGATGAGAAGGGGCGACATCGCCCCACCTTTCGCCCTGGGCCTTTTTTTTTATGGGAACCCTTTATGCTTCACCCCCTAAAGCCCCATATCGTCCTTCTATATCTGCCCCTTTTTTTGCGATCACTCCCCCATTCCTCCGACATCCCCCCTCCTCACCCAAAAAAGCCTCGCTCTGCGGAGCTCTGCTACTGACCTCGCCCAACGCGGGGAGGACGAAGAGTGCCTTTTCATTATTCTTCCTCAGCCGTTCCACGCCCACCAGGCTTGGCGCACTCCGCTCTCCCTCTCTCTCTCTCTCTCTATCTGCAAATTGAACAGATTGGACAGGAAAGAGAGAGGAAGGGAAAAGGATGAGGGAAAGAGGGAGGAATGGGTAGGTAGAGATAAGGGAGGAGAGCGAGAGGGATATATATAGTAAGTATTACATGTGGATGGGTATTGCTGTTTCCTGCAAATTGCGGAACTTCGGAGCATCGACCACCTTCCACTGAACACTTTTTCCAGATTTTTTTGTAATTTTAAGTGTGTGAAATAATGTGAGAGAGCGTTTTCAGGCTCAATAGATGAATGGCAGCCCATGTTTTAGTAGTTTGCGACTAAAAGAAGTAAAAACAGCAGCATAAACAGTATATGAATATATTTATAACCAAACGTGGGAAGAAATTATCAGTAGTTGACACCTAATGCAGGAAATGTCTATTGAGGAAGGAAATTAAAGATAATAATGACTAGTGGGTATAAAGATATTAAAGATAATCCTAGTGGGTATAGCTATAGATATGCATTGATAACATTATCATATTTTTTTGACATAGACATGTAAAAATTCTACTGTTGAGGACCTATGAAAAGCCAGAATGGAAGTCCATCGTTTAAGGTAGTCTTGGGATAGACACATGCTTAATCACTGCTAAAATTCTAAACCTCACCTAACACAAAACAGCATGACATTCTAATCTTCAATAAACCTTTATTTAATTCCGCATGCTTCTTATTACCCACCATTACATCCAACATGACTACGATGGCATGACTCGTATTTCTCCCGCCGACAAGATGGACGTTCTCCCCCTTTTTCAATGACTACTCTTAATAAAACAATAACATAGTATATAACACATTTATTTACGAGAATACGCAGTCTGAGTACGAAAGTATAAGTAGTATCTAGTATTAAAATTAATATAAAAACCGTATTGTATGTCTCGAGAAAGCGATGAAGAAAGAGAAGTTAGAACATGTTTGTGAAATTGCTACCTGACCAGTGTAATCTAAAACAGTTCCATTTTTTTCCTTGTCAATTTCATGAGAATGTATTTAGATTTCAGCTACGGCATTTTGAAAAACCTTTTATATTCTATTTAATGGCTTGAAAGTTGAGGGACAGGCAGCCGGTTGGCGTCGCTCGAGCCATGGTTCAATCATCAGATTTGTGAGCTCGCAACGAAACGTCTCGAAAATAAAATTCTTCTCATATGGGGGGTCAAGAGCGTTCATCTCTATGTCGGACCGAATTTATGACAGCTGAATACATGCAAAAATGATAAAAGATCGGCCATCGTGGCCGTAAAAAGGAAATAGCTCGGGGTGATGAAGTGTATTAGGGTGTGTTTGACTTAGAGGTCATTATTTGTTGCCGTATAACAAAACAGCTGTTTTCGCATGAAATGCTACACCAACAAAATAGCCCTTTTTAAAGCTAAGCTATATAAGTTTGCCTTTGTTTCACGGAACAGAAAGGAGAGGCTCCACCTTTCACTACCTTATCTTGTTTCAGTAAAAAAAATGAGCGTTGCATACATGTAAAATGTAAAGAATAAACAACTTTAAGATAAAGTAACTAATTAAATCATATCTACCATTTGAAAACAGTAAGTGGCGAAGAATATCATGAAGTGTCATATTAAGTACATTTATTAGGGAGAATTGAAAGGGGATCAACTCAGTAATGACATTGAAAAGCAATTAAAGCTCAACCGTCAATGAAAATAAAAGTGATGTCTTCCACTTACTAATACAACAGTGAAAGCTACTCGATGGAATTATCTTCATAATTAATTTTCATCGTGGGTGCATAACATATCGCTGTTGTTGGTGCCACATGAGTTAGAAGATATACAGGAAGCGCTAATGGAAATTCTTATTTAATGAATATCATAACTCCACCGCTAAAAAATGAAACGTAATTGGCTTAGTTCATGATACTCGTACCATTCCTCTGGCAGCTGCGACTGTACAAGCAGGTGGCAGCTGGAGCATCAAGAGTAATTTATTTCATGAAACAGGTCCAGGCTACATAATATCCGACTTCGCAAGTTCCATTTGTATGTTATTTCGATACATTGGAATCATTTCTACTGAGAGGTATTTCGCGCAGATGTACGATAACGGATACCTGGAATATGAATGAGGTGAACACGGAGTCAGCCTTGTAAATGTTCTCAAATTTTCGTTCAAACACGTATCTCGGATAACATTCTTTCTATTGTGTGCAAGAAACTACGTAGACTGTAATTAATACCAAAGAAAAGCCCTGACGCCCTCGAAAATCGCGCACTAGTCTATGTAATAAAAATGAATGTTCTCTGAAATACCTTCAGAACACCACCTCAAGCCTTATAACCAGAAAAAACTTATTTTTTGAATAAAAGAATATGTACATTTCACTCCAAATAATCGTCCCGACTCTTTAGGTCATCTCAGGTCATATTTAGGTCACTCATTATCTTTATACTTGAGTTTTCAATTATTTGATGAACCGCTATTTATCTACAAGCTACCCGGAGATTCTTCAACCCGGTCTGTCTCAGAGTCACTGCCAAAAATAATTCTAACCATATAAATTACTTGGAAAATGTACAGCCTTATCAGCATAAGGAAGAGAATGGGCCTTAGGTGTAGTATTCAAGTTAACAAAATAATAAATCAATATTTTAGCCATATTTTCATGTGAACTCGTCCTAGTATCGATAATTGGGTACCAAATCACTGGTCAGATTTACAAGTGTTATTGAAACCTGTATATGCCATAAAAATAGCATTTAAGATATCTCTAGGCTCTGCGACGTGCAGAAATTAATACCTCAATCCATGGTGTTTCCGCAATGATTTCCTCATATATTTTAAATTTGAAATTTTCAGTTTTAATTTTTCGTATGAACTACGTTAAATCTCCTCATCGCGGGTGGTCTGCCGATTAGTAAGAGGAATTGGACTGAGGTGGATTGAATACATTCATAGATTTCCAAGTATCTCCTTCCAACCAAAAATTATTAATGCAATAAACTATCTTTTTCATAAATGTTTCAATTATTACTGCTCCTTCATACCCAAAATATTTGTTTCCTTCTAATATGAGAAGAATCAACCCCTTCCGTACTCTTACTCTCAGAGTACAGTTGGGGTTAATTCTTCCCCTAATATTCATACGGCCGCAGTTACCGTTCGCTTTATACTTTGTTTCTTTCCTCTCTTCTGAGCTTACCCAACATTCTCAGTTTTATCAGAACCATTAACATTCATATACTTTGAAAATAACATATAATAATAATAAAAATAGCTCTAAAAGCCAAGAAGTGCTTTATATAATTAAATAAACAAGCAAAAAATTAGTAATTGCATTATACTCAAAATATTGAACTTAACCATGTGACAGCAAATTCACTAGGATTGCACTTCACTAGTATTCACTAGAAATTCACTAGTTGCATGGTGCTTTAATGAGCTTATTATTAAAACAACTAGACTATCTAACCACTTACCTGGAAATAGAATCACCATGCTCCGTGTAAAATATTGAGCCCGCCTTTTACCTACGGGTATTATGGTGAATATGTAAAATTCTATGATGATCTTTTTCCAAAACATCGACAAGAGGCCCCTCGTAAATGCATTTCCTTTTTTATCCAACGTCGGAGCTACTTTCATTGCGGGCATCAGCATCCAAAGCCGGGAAATGATCAGATAACGAACAACCTATGCGCAAATTTACGAGCCGATGCTTAATTTTCTATTCTTTTTTTCCAAATGTCACCGGCGAGTCCGCGCTGATTTACCGCGCCTTGAGGGTCCTTCAAGGATGATTCGCTATCTCATACCCCTCTCTACATTTCTAACCTTTACTTTTAGAACCTCGTGCCGCTCGGAGGAGCCCAGCAACGCTCGTACATGTGTGTCTATGTGCACACTTGGCCGACACCGATATCCGGTCCGATACGCGCGATCCACTGCTCTGCCCCCCCCCCCAATCCTCTCTAAATTTCACGCCCCTTCGGTTCCTGAAGCCGCGGCGTAATTTATGACGAAGCCCGCCCCGCAATTTAGAGCCCTTTATTTCATCCCCATCCCCTTTGTGGCCTTCCTGCGGCATTTTATATTAAGCATGCGACCTCTCATGCAAACCTACGTTTACTCCTCTCGGGGGAGCTGGGGGCGGAATCTTTCAACGTTACCTCGTGAGAAGTCGAAACAAAAAGAACTTCTAGCCAACGTAGATTTTTTTTCTTTGAAATTCAAAAGTCTCTCAGCAACCTTCACCGGTCATTTCGTTTAAAAAACAGTATTTTTTAACGAAATTATTGGCTGCACAACCTCGATTTGCGGTGTTACTCCATCCATGAATTAATACTCATTTTATCCAGAAAATATGCAATTCAAAAGGAAAGGAGAAATAAATCCAGTTTTTATTTCTCGTACGACGTGCTGGTTATACCGATAAACGGATTGCAGACCGATATACCACGTTGGTGTTTTCCTTAAGTGCTCCTGTGTTATCGTCTTACATGGAACACGAAAACGGTATGACCTTTTACCTGATACCTGCTATTGTGATGAGGAAATGAAAAATTTACGATTTAAATTAGCATATTCCTTGACAGCAAGCATGCTCTGAACGTGTCAAGTCCAATTGATGGCCATTCAGAGAAACCAGTCTTAATTATACAGAAATTAGTCGCTCTGGAGTGAAATATTTTTTCCCGTGAGATACGGGGATAGAGCATACTAATAAAACCTGAATTGAAATCACCTAGAATTGAATAATATTCACGATAAGAAAAGGGCAAGAAAATAATTTTAAGCATGATCGTAATTACATACAGTTACGTGAAATTTTACTACTTCGTTATCAATTATCCCGGCAGGTTAAAAAAAAATAACAATTACCTGATTTGAGCTTGAGAGGTTTTCCATCTATGAATTAAAATCTCTACAGTTCTTTTATTTTAATTTCAATGCTAAAACAATTAAATTTGGCACTAAAAATATTAATAATATAGCGTGCCTGAGAAAAAAAGCGAGTGCCTCGTGCCGTATGTGGAGTAATATTATTGCTATATCGTTATCTGCATTTTAGAAAATGTTTTTTTTAAAGAATTTTATGTTTCCCAATTTGACGTAGACATTCAAGTCGATCCAATGAACGACGAATACATTTCCATCTTTTTCATTATGGCTCAAAAACGTGAAATTTATGTCGAGTGAATTTTTCAAGTAAAACTTAAATATAATTGGAACGATTTGGATAGTATTGAAATAAATCCAAGTTTTTATCACATCTCGTTTACCGCTAAAATGTTTAATAAACATTATTGGTATGGGATATTAGTTTTCAAATCTTCTATACTGAAGCGGAAAACCTGTAACCACACTTATGCATAAAGTTTTGATTCAAACGGAAATAAAAATTTCGTTTAATTTGACAATTATATTATATTACTGAATGGCGATTCCTCAAGATACATTAATTAGCTCACAGCGTTTCCAAACTAATAATAAAATGAATGACCATAATTTCCTTAAAGCGAGTCATCATGAAGATTTTAACTAATATATGGTCATGTTTTCTATTAAATTTCGCGTGCATTTGCCAATTAAACCATTACTAATCACGAAGGAAACTCATAATATTGAGATAGGAACAGTTTATTTGGTGCATGTGCTAAACGCTAAAATAGCACGATACTTTGACTACTTGCGTCATACCTAAAACCAATTTTTGATGGCTGTAAAAAAAATTATCTTTTAATCCTTGATTATGATAGGAGTACAACTTGGTAAAAAATCCTCTGCTACCTACGCACTTATAATCTAAAATGTTTTTATTTAATGAATCAATTAATATTTTACTTTCCTTCAACTTCCAAAATAAACTTCGCCGATATTACTCGAAGATATCAAATGAGACATGACTCCTAATTTTTTACATTTTTTCATTATTCTGATGCAAATTGTAGAATTTTGAGAGTTTCATTTCGAAACTTTGAGAAAGATTGAGAGGTTTCTGGAACCTATTTGGCGATGCACTGAATATTAATGGCCGAGTTGAGATACTGGCTTTCACGAGCATGAAAATTAAAAATATTTTTTCCAGTTGTCGAAACAATGTATAGAAGCTGGTTCTAATATATACTTCTACCTCTCAGTTTTATAGTGTTTAACCTCTGAAAGCTAATTACTAGCCCAAGCCTGGGGCGCACTCTGATCTTCGTATAAGCATCGAATCCCTAAATGTCAATACAAAAAATGAAGAATTCTATAAAACTTGAGGGGAAAAGGTCAAGATGGAGGTGAAAAGGAAATATAATTAACCATGAATAAAAATCATAATTCAATTGCCACAAGCATGTGATCCTTTTACAAACTGATCGCGGAATACTAATACACCGAAATATAATAGCTCTCCACTCAATAGAAACGTCGTTTCTCTATCTGCTCTCTTATCTCTCGAAGAAAACTCAATGCTTTTGATCAACCTTTTACAGAATGATGCCGAATTTGTGATGCATCATGTAACTTATATGTTTAGGTACATATATTACCAACATATTATTAGGTAGTCTACCGGTTAAGGTAGGTTTTTGGATGGACAAAACTATGAAATAAATATTTTGTAACTCCAAACAAAACCTAATCCAGCAACCTACTCTACATCAGGTTTCTCTTCATCTCAGTGTACTTCTCTCCTCCCTTCATCCCGTCCAACGTCTCTATCCTGTTCCTGCCCTTTTCTCGTTTTCCTAACATTCTCCCCTCTATTATCCTGAACGTTCGTCGACTTCAACATCCTCTCTACCCTCCCAGAACAATTTGTATCACTCAAAAACATCCAATCTACCAGTGGTGTGTTATCATCATAAACTGCCTTGAGTATATTGTGAGATTTTTTCATGGTTTTGGTCAGTTTCACGAAAATTTGATGGGGTAGCGCTGTTCCTATAACCGGTTCTTGACGGAGCGTGTACAGGTCATGGTTTCGCAACGAACTATCGGCACTCCGAAAAGACTGGAAGCCACTACTACCACCGGCCTATAACCTTTTCTGAGACTCCCCTTCTTCAGACTAGATAAGGAAACCGCCGCCTATTATTTTCTCCTACATTAACATTTAAGTTAGCTTTCCTGCTCCGCGAGTCTCACTACTTCTTTTATGAATTATGCTCACAGCATACTCACCTATTGTATTATTTCTGTAAATAACTCTAGAAAAAGAGCATACCTTTGGCTGTCTGATCGACCTTTCTGTATTTTCCCCATCAATGTCTTCCTCATACCACCTATTCTAGTTTATTCGTAGCTAGTCTTTCCCTATATCCAAATATAAAACGGTATGTCCATATTAAGAGTATATGCTAATTTTTCCGCAATTTAGTCTAGGCTTCATTAATGCCATCCATGTAATTTGCACGGGAAAAATAATTAAGGTAGTTTCCCGTTGCCTTCATTCTTCGTATTTTTAATCGGACACATAATACCTGGAATGTATTAAATTCAAGAATATTAAAATCAATGGCCATTGAGCTACATTTTTTATTCTATCGGCTCCCGCATTTTCGGGCGGAAAAATGGACAGAAACATCTTCTCAGCTTTCGCGTGAACTGGTTGACCTCGTGATCTCAAAATAGAAAGAGAATTCGCATTTACCTTCGATGTGACCCAGTGCCTTTTATGAGAGACCCGATCGTGAGAGGGTCTCTCACAAAAGGGTCTAAGGGGTCAAATGACCACTCAGAATACCTTGGGAGAAAGAAGAGCACATTTCATTAGCGCGAGATTCCGATGGCGTGACTCGGGAAAATGTTTAGAAAACACGGAATTTCTTTAAGCAAGCGATGCAAAGGGAAAGGAAACTACCTCACTGATGTCCTGGCTTTCGTGAGCTGAAAGAGAGATATATTATTTTATCCACGTAGTCGCACGCACGCCTTAGGACAATTCTCAAGCGGGTATTGGAATCAACGTTATTTACTCATTAAAAGAATGAAAAATACGAAATCCTGGGCATCAAAGCTTGCTGCACATGTTTCTCCTACGAAAAAATTCTATTTAAGATGAGTTTAAAATTGTTGATTTTGGTTTTTTTTTTGAAGTCCAATGAAAAACACTACCTACTTTATAAACTGTAACGATGCAGTTATGCTAGATCGCCGAGGGCTAAATGGGTACCGTTTTATCAGAAAAACTAAATCTATTGTAAAAAAATAAAAATATCGGCACTGCAGGACGAAGATAGGTGAGTCGTATCAAAGTGTACACTTTTATAAATTGAAAATTCTTTGGTAAAATATATTTGTACTTATTTTAATAACTTCTCTAATATCTGCATAATTTCCGCAAAATAACGCCTCATGATATTAAGTCGATTAGAAATTAGCTATATTTCTTGCGGGTAATAGTATTTAATGTACCGAGAGTTGGAAAATTTTGCCAAATTAATGACCTGTTATATGGCCCGTCATATGTCCATTATTCTATCACGCAAGGGAGCAAGTAAATAGGAGCAAAACTCTCGGGCAGAGCAAGGTCACGGCATTTTGTGTTTGACTTTGAGAGAACAAACGAATTAAAAAAAAGTACTACATATTTCATGTGATACCGAAGGAACTTGAGATGGCTGGAAGAAAATTACGAAATAATTAAAACACGTAGATCATTATTAACTATAATATACGTGGAAAGTATACGAGCGGACGTAATATTAATGAACATATACTTAATGCATGGTGTTTCACAATTAATTTGCTATTAAAAAAGGAAGGCCTTAAACACATTACATTAATGAATCTAAGATAAGCAATTTCAAATCTTCAATCACTGAATGAAATCCTAAAATAGGTAAATTCTTAATTTTAGCTAATTAGATTAATGTAGTTAGTGAAAGCAAGGCAGTCACTCAATCAACTCGGAGGTAATTTACTGAACAAACATTCCGTACTTTTCCATTAAAATGAAAGATGCACGAAACAGACAATCCTCTCTACCGTTCCGAGCAGGATTGGAATTAAGTGAACGGAAATCAAACTTAGATAGGGAAGAGAAAAAAGAAATCCAACGCTGGCATAACAACATTTACGGAGAGCGCCAATCAATGAGGACCTTAAGCATCCCTTCTAATTGGCATTAAGTCACGCTGCGCTCTGCGTTGTAGCTTTGTGTACATTTGAATAAGAACTAAAAAATCCTTCAGCTTAGTAAAACTATTAAAGAATCCACCTCCGTTAGCCTGGCTCATTTTATTTTACTTTTATTTTATTTTATATTACTACGTGTCCGATGAGAACAGTTGAAGCGACCATCTTTGCAAGCATATAACACTGAATGGAGAGGAATAAGTAAGAGATGGATTATCACCATAACAGAAAAGTTCCTCTCCTGGAAAAGATATTTCGGTGTTTATCTCTCTCTGGCAAAATTAAAGGTAAATCTTAATCATACAGTAAGCAAAAGAAGAATCTGAGAAAATGGAGGATTTAGTTTCGTACATTACCACATTTTCCAAAGTCCGAATTTTATTGCAACTCTTGGGCGAAGGGATAAGCGATGGAGATCGGTATGGTGCGGTGGCGAGCGTGCTGGCTTCCCACCCTGAGGGCCTGGGCTCGAGTCCCGGAGGGGGCGGATATTTTTCATTGGTATCCGGATCTCTACTTTAGGTACTTTGTAGAAACCGCTTTGATTGAGTACGCCGTCCATCAGATGGGATGTTAAACTGCGGACCCCTTGGCGCCTTTCGTTAAGAGTAGGCTAATGCCGACGCCGGGTTTCTCTCCGCCCTTCATCTTTTCTTGTCCACTCCTAATGGCGCAAATGACCTCAGCTGTCTGTCGCCTCCCCATAAAACTACTACTGCGAATGCAGTAAAATTGGATGAAGGACATATTGAAAAGTGGTTGTGATAGAAGGAAGAAAAATGGGTTAACGTTATGGAGGGAGGAAGGTAGTATGAAGATCTGAGATAATTTTTAGACATCATGAAGGCATGTATATGTTACGAATGAATGAAGAAAGAAATAATTTAGTGAAAAGAAAGGGAAGTTTTCGCAATAATTGGAAGTATTTTGGAAAACTTAGAGACTGGCCACAACTACCCTTATACATGTGGAATACCTTGAAAGAATTATTAGAAATTATCGCTTGGGTTAGGGTAGGATAACTGATCCTGGGACTACACATTACGGTACTCTTAAGGCCATAAGTAATATCACACATACAAAATATCTTTAAACTTAATACTAATCATTAAATAAACTCATTCTTTAGCTCTGAACATTTCCTGCCATTCCTTTGAATTACATCCAAAATGCTATTCTTTTCCTATCTTCTAATTTTCCAGGATTCAGCCCTTTAAAAATACGTTCAGCCTCCGATAGTTTCTCGGTGTTTTCACATCCAATCACCCTGCCTTCTCCGAAATTCATCAAAATACCTCATTTGTTCCCCTTACATTGCTAGAACTTAATCTTTGGCTTCCTTTTCCGTATATTTTATTTTCTTCTGAACACATCTCAAAGGTCACCAATGTTCGTTTTTCCTCCTGCCTAAAGGACAAATTTAATTTTTTTACTGGTATTTTCTTTGCATCTTACTTAAAGTGCCCATAATCAGCGCTCGATTACTTTTTAGATATAATTTTTAAACAAAAATGTCGAGGGAAAAGAAAGTTCTAGTCATCAGAGACAGGTCGAAAACTTTTACAAATAGGCAGAGTATTTTGACTATAGAAACTATACAGTATATATTGTATGATATGCTGTATAATAAACTAGACTATACTGTATAATAAAAGGTTCAAGGATGCTTCATATCTGCGTCAAACATCGTGAAACAACCTCCACCTGAAAGTCCTGGACCAGTTGAAGAGAAGGAGGCGATTTGAAGAAGGAAAAATACGATAGGCTACCCATGACGAGGAAAACATCGACTCCCTTCTACTTTTACCACTTTTTTCGTTTCCAGTAAAATATATGAGGCAGTAGCAGGTGCAGGATACCGTAAACCCAAGCAAAATTTGGGTTCCGGAATACCGGATGAACCAGCAGAAAATGGTTAACATTTTCGAAATGATGACGTACGAGAGAAATAACGCTTGACGACGGTTCCGACGGAAAAGTGGTCTAAACATCTGATATAGGGGCCTCTCACAAGTGTACGGTATCTATCATGCTGCTTAAATAAAAGCCAACTAGGTCACCAAACACAAAGGGGTATAAAGTTATAATATGTAACAGAAAGGCAATTGCTGGAAACAAAATGAAAAAAATTGCGCAGCATATTAGTCCTTTCTCGCGTCCTGCTCAGGTTACCTACAAATATCATTATCGCATTGGTTTTTTTTATAATGGGGCGACAGTTGTGTCTTGTTAGGAATATAATGATGCTCAAACTACCTCAATCCTAACCCTTTCTAAAAATGATAGGTTACAACATAATAATCATTATTCTAAAATATAACATACATTTCGACCGGATTCTCAGGTGGGCGCGGGAGGCGGGCGAAAAAGCGAATGAGGCCATTGAAGTCGTTGCCTGGAGTGGAACGAGAAGATACTCGGGACGGAAAGGCAGCGTAAACGACAGGAAGGCAGATTTGGGGGAAAGGGAGGCTTTGAGTGCCTGGAGCCTTAGCGAGAAAATGGCGAAGGGAGAAATTAGGAGAAAGAGTGAATGAAGGGGAGACGGAATTGGAAAGAGAAGGACGACACCCACGGATGGGGAGTGAGTGGAAGCGATGGGGGAAAGGAGGGGGGGTGCAAGGGGAAAATAGAGAGAGAGAGAGGATGAGGAGGTTGTGCCGAGAGGAGATTCCGCCCGGTCTCCATGGATACGATCGTCATGGAAACGACCTCGTGAGCTGCGGAGAATGTCGGCTCAGTGGGCGAAGACTCTAGAAGGGTGGGAAAGGCATTTTTATTCTCCTTTGGGATCGTTTTGGCGAGGAAACGCTTTCGGTTACGGTGAAAAGTGGGAGAGAGAGAGAGAGGGAGTTTTGGAGGGAGGGAGAGGAAAATGGAGAGAATTAGTCCGTCAGAGCCGTGGAAAGGAGAAAGCCTAAAGACGTGTGAGGCAAAACACCGTGCTATTTGCAGGGATACATCCACAGATTAACATCCGTTCTGCAAAGGGGTGCATAGCGACGACGATATTCAGTCGGTAATTTTATAACCTCGTGCCAAATATAGCCAGATAGTCAAGAAAAAAAAAGAGGTTCCTTTGACTGTACTCGTCCAGCTGAGGGTTCAGAGGTGACACATGGCGAATGCCATTCACTTTCCGCTTCTCTTCGTGAGACCTGATGTTTCCGAGATGAATCATGTTCCCGATTTCCGATAACAAGAGGGAAAATGAGAAAACGGGTTTCTCAAAGGGAAAGTATAAGCGGATTTCTATCTTATTGCTTGCATTGGAAACCAATTGTCAACGGGATAAACACCCAATAGAAGGGCATGCAGATAGATAAATGATGAAAGGAGACAGGTGTATGGTGAATGAATGGCAAAAATAGATGTAAAAGTAATACGAATATCAATTTCGTTTTATCTAGAGAAGTAAATTCAAAGGTGGTGAACTCAAACTCGGATTACAACGTTTCAGCACTTCGTTGGTGGGCCTTGCGAATCTTTTTTGGTCTATATATGTACTGCACCATCACAAGTTAAACCTATCGGGTTATAAGAACTTTTCAATTTTGGCCCAGGAATGCTAAATATGAGGAGAGAAAATATTTTCACTCATAACCCTGGAGAACATTTTCCAGGTCGAATATCGTTCAAGTCACTCGTGTATAAACGCATTTGATATACAATACCTATCGCTATATCACGATCTCCACATTAAGACAAACGAGGTCGAATTCCGCGAGGGACAAATCCGCGAAGTTTGACCACGTGCAGGTAGTTGATTGGTATGTAATAAGATCTAAGTAGTCTCCAGGGCTTTGATATTTACAATGTTGACAGTTAAAATAAATGAAGGGGGTACAATGCATAGATGGATTAGATAGATTAAACCAGTCGTCCTAAAATCTGTATACACGTAGTATCAGTCTTTAATAAAAATATCAGCATCTCTTTTTATATTTTGGTCACAGGTGTTAAATTCCACTTCAATACTTAATTGTTCACGAGGGATAATGCAATGTGATCGATGAAGTTTGCAGTACAGTTTAGAGTCCCGTAGCTTTTTTATCGGAATCACTGTCTATAGCTAAACTGGATTGAGAAACGGGATAGGTAATAATAGAAGTCAACAGAGAAGTGATAGATATTTGCCAGGTACTGTCCATTTATCTACTTATAAGACCGAGGAAATGGTAAGAGAGCGCTGAGAAGGGTTTTAGGGATTGGAGAGTCCACATGGAGTCGTATAATTCATAATAAATAAAATATAATTAAAAATAATACATAGCAAGTGGTGGCAAATAAATATGAAGATGGTTAAGTGTAAGAATATTTATTATTTTGCGACACTTAAATATTACTTCCACAACTATTACTTTTAATACGAAATAAGAACGCGGGAGCTAAACTTAGCAAAACAATCACATTGGAAGATCTTTTGCGCATGATATTTCATTGAGGAATTAATTTAGTTAGCCAACCGTTGGATTTTCTATTAAAGGCAATGGTAAAGGAATGTCTACGATTAATATAATCTCTCATTCATATACTAATCTTTGCAACACAGTAATGGATTTATACTATTCTTGAAGTTGTCACCACGAATAAAACATCACTCTAGCAATAGATAGATACATCTCATATGACGATAATTTTCCTAGATTCTGCTTTAAAGGTTTTGATCATTCTAAATGGCAATGGATGGTGCTAGAATAGAACACATAAGTTCCAAGGTAATTATCTTTGGAAACTCAAATAAGAAACTGTACAATGGAGAATAAACTCTGAGCTCCCTTGCTGGTACATTAAAACACTTTATTAGATGTATATATTTATATATATATAAAATGTTTTTACATATACTACATATTATATACATATATATATGTCTAAAAAGTTTATATATATATATATATATATATATGTATATATATATGTGTGTGTGTGTGTGTGTGATTTTTCGGGTACCAATCTTCCTGGGAAGCCATAAGCGGCACAGGAAAAGGAACTGGCCCTCCTACCCTGATGTGTGAATTTCATACGCCTGGATTTCGGGCTTAGCACTGGGTGAATTCTACCATCACCTACCAAGCAGACATTCAGGGTGACTGCTGTGTGCAGGGTTTATGTATACATAAACACGAAATACAATAGGACCTGTACGAATGAACAGAAAAAAAGCAGAGGGAAAATGAGAAACTTACGAAGAGAACTTATTGAGGCTACACTGTAGGCATAACGTTTATGCATATTCATTTTGTTCAGTATCAGTGGGGACACATGTTTCAAAGCGAGTGTGTTGGCGAAGCTATCCGGAAAAAAAAATTAGCGGAGAACTTTGATGAAAGAACGAGGAGAAATCTAATAATACCACCTACTTTATGTTCAACTCGATTTTTTCAATCCTTTTTGATAATTCCAGTGATAACTCCTAAGTATCCCACTTAAAATTATTTGCAACGGTTCATTTGCAGAATCCATGTGCCCATATGGATTGAAAGGTAACCTTAGCCATAGTGGTTTCACGTTCCAGAGGATTCGTTGTTTTGAAAATTGTCGCAGGAAGGCATAACTTTGGAAAAGCACATTTTCCATCGGATTAGAAAGGGGAGGTTTTTGTCTTTTTCTGCTGACAACATCCCTGATATGCAATCGGAAATACAGAAATATAACTCCGAAACCTTCTACTATTGGCTTGTAGCACTTATAATGCTGCGATTATACCTCCCTTGAACTAAAAAAAACGACCCCTGATTACTGTCCTGGTTCGCAAGTCTTTTCGGCCTTGGGACTCCTCTAAATGTCGGATCTATATCTCCCAAAGCTTTCTCTCTAAACCTCAGGTTTACACTCAAATCTCGGTATCACGAAGCCCACTCTCTCTCTGCGTTCCCTAAAAACGCCGAATCTCGCCTCGCACATGCCCCAAACACCTTTACGAATAAATAAGTAGTGGTTGAGTTGGCAGGTAACGCTGATGCACAAAAAACCACGGGCAAGACCACTTATAATATCCGAAATCACCGCCGGGTGATGATTTAATATAACAATTAAAAGAGAGCAGTCTTTTTTTTATTATCGTAGGCCCAAACCATCTTACTCAGTGAACCACGTAGCAGTTCACGATGAAGTATCTGACCTTCTGTGGCTCAGTCACATATTTATGTATTTCCACATTTCATGTTTTCTCATCGAGAGAAACTCAACGCACACAACTTAGTGGCCAGGTACTCTCTCGCTTGATTGTATTTTCATTGGGGCTTAGACGGTGTGGTTTAGTGTTTTTGTTCAGACACATCTTTCTCTGTGATGTTAATTTCAGTTTTCGCGAATCTAAAAACCTTCAACTCATTGCTGCTCAACTGCATTACTCTCTGGTATGCGATTGTATATTGATTGGCAGGATAGGGTTTTGAATGCACTGAAATTCTTCATTCAAATTTGCGAAAACAAATTGTTTGTTTATAAATGAGAAACTAATAGAGGAAAAGAAATAAGTTAGAACTAGTAATTTTGAATTTAAGAATTTTTCAATGTAAATAAAAAAATACAATGAATATAGTTACGGTCGAAAAAATGAGTGTTAACGACAGAGATCTACGCTGATTTCTTGAGATAACCGTCTTAACGCCTTTCAGTGTATCTAAAATAACTTTTAAGTGTTCGATTAAGCAGTGTAAGAAAACGTGTTCCTGAAACATTGAAAATTCAAGAACGGACTTACGTTATGGCCTTAAAATACGGCATACTACCTTGATCAAAAAGTTCCCGGAATTTATTCAGAAAATTAAAAATACAAGTTTATTCATCTAAATCTATATTGTCCCCTTCAAAGTAATCCCCATCGACTGCAACACACTTATGCCAGCGCTTGATCCAATCCTCGAAACATTTTTTATATTCGGTTTTCGGTATGTCCATCAGTGCTTCCTGCGATTTTTCCATTACTTCCTCTCGGCTGCTAAAACGCGTTCCCCGTAATGGTTTTTTAACTCGATTGAACAGAAAGAAGTCACAGGGAGCCAAATCAGGTGAATTCGGTGGCTGTTGGATGGTATCTGTTGCATTTTTCGTCAAAAAATTACGAATAATGATAGCACTGTGCGACGGTGCGTTATCATGGTGCAAAATCCACGAGTTTTCTGCCCACATTTCTGGTCTCTTTCGGCGAATTGCTTCACGCAAACGTCTCATAACGCCGAAATAATATTCTTTGTTTACTGTCTGGCCTTCTGGCAAAAATTCATGATGCACTACACCGTTGTAATCCATGAAAACCGTCAGCATTGCCTTCTTTTTTGACTGAAAACGACGTGGTTTTTTTGGTCTCGGCTCATTTGGTGAACGCCATTCACTTGCCTGATGTCTGGATTGCGTGTCGTACTCATAAGCCCACGTCTCGTCTCCAGTAATGATCCTTTTGATGAATGTGGGATCGGATTCAGCCTCGCAAATCATGTCTTTTGCGACGTCAACACG
The DNA here is from genome assembly GCA_037158775.1 of Hetaerina titia. NCBI lineage: Eukaryota > Metazoa > Arthropoda > Insecta > Odonata > Calopterygidae > Hetaerina > Hetaerina titia. The sequence goes on along the minus strand of CM073774.1, from coordinate 67,181,925 downwards.
GTCTCTTTTTTGCATGAAATTGAGAAAATCTTTTGGCACCAACTTTGCTGCTACACGACGGAAACCCAAATCATTAACCACAATGTCTTTGGCGGATCCATAGGCAATGTTCAAGTCCTCCGCTATTTCTCTGATGGTTAATTTGCGGTTATTGACCAACATTTCTTTTACTTTATCAATTTTTTCACCGACTTTCGATGCCGATGGTCTTCCACTGCGTTCATCATCTTCGATTGACTCACGACCACTTCTGAACCGCTCGTGCCACTGGTAAACGACCGTTTTTTTTAGAGAATCGTTGCCGAAACACTTTTCCAACATTTCCAACGTCCGTGCGCCACTAAATCCGTTTTTTACGCAAAATTTAATACAAGTTCGTTGTTGCAAATTTAAATCCATTTCTGCAATTGTAAAAAATCGCCAACACACACAGAGATAGATGTACTCTTGGCTACGTAACTTTTGCAAATGTCAAGTTATGCTTTTCGTTCGAACAGCTACTTTAACCTGAATGTTTAACTTGACCCTATGCTCTAACGATTATTTGTTGAAATACTACAAATAGCCACAAATAACATAGTATTACACTCAATCAATTATGGAACACACAAACATTTCAGTACTCAACTAAGTTCAGATTAAAACTCCATGGAATACACAAGTAACCTCTCTCCATTTATTTCCATATTCATTTCTCGTATTGAATGATCGAATGAAGCAAAACGGAGAAAATATATGGTATCTGAAATCAAAAATATTTAAAATAATGAGAATAATGTTTTTGCAGAAGACATTATTCAAATTGCTCAAGCAAATGCATAGAGAAAGAGTCTGATGAGTCATGACTCATTTCACAGACTTACCTACCGTTTCACCGTGCATAATAGCTTGCTTATTCATAAAGATGGGTTTAAATAAAAACATTGATGACAGAAAAGAGAACATACTTGCAATGAACGCAAGTGGAGCAGTTAACTCCTAAGTAAGTACTAAACAATACGTTCCTTTAATACTGAAGCCTCATTTGCAAATTACACAGGGAGAAATAGAATGCTTAAACGGAAAGATTTTCGTTGGGAACATTACCAGGAGTGGGGATTGTTGGGAAAAATTATTAGGAGACAAGACAAATGGATATTTATTTTGTAGTTGTGCCCATTCAGTATCTACCCTGATCGGTTGATTACCTATAATAATTATCATTAATACTCGGTTTATTTCAAAATATTTGCCTAAGGTTCAACCAATAAATCAGCATAGTGTCTGCAAAGCACGAAATCAATCGTGATGGGTTCGATAATGAGAGTCGTACTTGAATCTTTGCGGTTATGCGAAATAAAGTAGACCATTGGAGGCATACTTAGTACAAAGCCAAATAAAAAATCTGATGACGGTCAAGTATCAAATCCAAACCGTGTCGCGATACTTTTTAATTTAGTGAATATATATGCATTTGTTTTTGGTCATTCGATATGAGAACATATCACTTTCCTAAGAGTCAAAACGAAGAAGAATGCAGCTTCAGGTTTGATACAAGAGAAAGGAAACCTCTTCTGTCATTGCGGGAAAGTGATACTGCTCCCCAAAGGATTCCCGGAAGGTTCCTCCCTCTTAATCTTTAATCCATTTAGGATCTTCGTTACGCCCTTCACGCACGCTCTTGGGCAATACCATTTCGGAAGTTGAGTCTTATAGGGAAGTAATGCGATAGCACATGGGATCTAATTCAATTACGGTTTGCGCCAACTATCTCATTTGAGGCCCTGGCCTATTTATCGCCAGGGGCCCTAGAAATAGAATAAGTTTTTTAATCTAAGTTTTGGAGCAGAGCTCACACCCAAGGATTTGGCCCCTGGCCGGTAGGATAGGACCTAATAGTCTTTGACCCCACTCTTAGCGGTCAAAGTCTTCAGTCGGAGGCGTTATTTCTGGGAAATACGGAAGAAATAGCTGTAGAAATGAGCCGAAAAAAAACTTATCATCATCAATACTCGTCTATTATACATTAGAAGACGTGGCCGAACGAATTACTAAAATGTTTTTAGGCTTTCAAATATTTAACCAAGATTATTATTGGAGGGATGCGCTGAAAATCTTCTCAAAGACGAGGTTTGAAGAAAATTTGGAGTGGGACCATTTGTTTTTTTTGCTGACATCAACTTTCCATCATTCCCTATCTTAAGATTATTTCTATATCAATGGAATTTTTATGCATCATCCACTATTTGATAGTTTTTATTTCATACTTTTCATACATTTGTGTCGCAGTTCTAGTCCTAATTATCAACTTGTCTGTTGTTAAAAAGGTCAACTAATCGCAAAGATTATTTTCGTGATGGAAGCTGTGACCGGTTAATTCATAATCACTACACTTCCGGCCAAGGCGTCATTCCTTGGATCTCAGACGACAGTTAACATTCAACAAAAAATAACCGCAAGTGGGGAGTTTAGTTTGGGAACTAGAATTTCATCATAGGTTAGAGTCAAGCGTTTCCATCTGATAATGCAAAATAATATTAGAGTCCATTGGAGACATATCGAGAGGTATGAGAAGTGTATACAATTCATATTTGACAAACATGTTGTCATTGAATTATCATTAATATCCTACTGAAATTAATTTCACTGGGTAGGTATAATTTATAACAAAATATAGCCAGCAACGGATAAATACACCTCTTTACTTTTTACTGTGTTTTTTGTGTAACTTAATAGCTACGTTTTTTCCCAATAAACATATTTGATGCCAAATAACATCAGACGTAACATTTAAACTTATCCAACATTATCTCTATCAGGAAGACCATTGGAATACCTATTTCATTTAAAAAGCGATCATTTATAGAGGAAACGTTTAGCGAAGAAAACGGTTGACTGAAAATGTCAAGGTAAAACTTTTATTGAACATGAATGAATAAATGACGCAGTTTTCAGGCGTAACATAGAGGAAATCTTTCATGGTGAAAGAAGACACTTTGCTTTTCCACATGGAATTATTTTATTACGACCAAGGTTATGTTACAGCATCACGTCTTCAGGTGTATGCTGGATCACTTGAAGATGTTACCCTGTCACGAAACCTAGGTCGTATTAAAAAAAGTTTAAGTGGAAACGGAAAGTGTCTTCTTTTATCATGAATGAATAAGATGATACATTTTGGAAGTTGCTAACTACTTAGGATATTCCTTTAATTTTATATTCACCTCAAAGATCAATAAAAACAAGTCATCCAGAGTAATTTATAAATTTGTGGAAAAATAAATGCATCGATTAATTGAAAGAAATTACGAGTATGTATTACCTAATTGTACCCATAAAGTCACGTTTCATCAACGACAATTGTATTGTTAATCAGACTCCAATGGGAATGCTTGAAGTGCACTCATAAAAAGGTGAGTGATACCGCAAATAGTTAAATGGACGTTGAATTTTGCATGTCAACTAAATTCCTATTAATTTATAAGCTTTTCATTAATTAATATCAAACGGACGTTTTCAGCCCAAGCTAAGTTAACTTCATCACCCATTACTCATTAACGAGCGAACAAAATGAAATGAAACTCGCTGTTATCACATTCACAGAAAGTTTTTGATTACATTTTAATTAATTAATTTTCATTTAATCGGAAAATATTTAACACATTTTCGCGCACACAGGCCTAATTTAATAAATTCAAATTACAATATCCCGAGATTCGACTGTAGCATGGACTTTTGGACCGATTTTCTTGATGGCTTTTTAATTGAGCCTGGCCAGAAAAGGTAAATGAAATTCAAATTACATTTAAATAGATCTTTCAATGATATAGAGTATCAATATAAACAGTAAAATAGTAACATTACGTGAAAAGATAAAAATTATTTTAGTAAAAATTTTGATGGCCTCGAGGTCTTCAGATGACCATATCATTTTCAGAGATTCCGGTTATAATTAATTGAATTTATAAATTAATCACTTTTTAAATTGTGTGAAAGTACAACTTCCTACGTACGATATGCTGTACTGTCAAATCTAACATCATTACATACTATACATGCATATTATGCATAAAAAAATAAATCTCTTAAACCGAGTATTGTAATTATTCGATGGATCTGGTGAGATTTGAATATTGATAAACATCCCTGCATGTATTAAGAAGAGGAGTTCCTTTAGTTTCCGACTTCTTAAAATTGAAATTAAAATTAATATTATACGCTTTATATATTGTGGAAAGATCTAGTCACTTACACAGAAATAACATTAAAAAAATGATGTTTAATAATGAATACGTAATTTTCCCTAAATCTTGATTCAGGAGTGGAAGAAATAGGTTTTCAGGATATTTATAAGCAGAATAAATCTTAACTAAAGAACGAATAGCTACTACATCACAACGTTGAAACAAAATTTCATCTGAATAATATAGCAATAATTTTAGAAATTTCTGAATTGACTTTTTAAATATTTTTATCACTTACACTCACCCTATATAGGATATATTATTATATAGTATATATAATAGTATAAACTATTAAGAGTAAACAAACAACCACCGCAAGAGTTGAGCTCATAACAACCGGGATTATTTGAAACTTCGAGGAAGAGTTTTCGGCACCAAAAATGGGACCGAAAAAATATAAATTCCAGACTTTTACATAAAAACGAGCGAATCCATCAATTTTATATACAAAAAGGAGGGCGAAAAACTGCCAGTTTACGAAATTCCTCTCCCCAATTTCTTTACTGCTTTTGACACTTTTCGACAGATGCAATCAGAAAGAAATTCGCTATATTCGGACAATATCGATATTTCACAATCAGGCCGCACTCATACCTGAAAATTACGAACGGCGAGAGATAGAATTGCAGGATGAAAAAACTTGTGAGTCCGAATTAAGTTGCGTAACCAGTGTGACGGATGTTTTTCTAAAAAAATGTCAGTCAAAAATATAATATTGTTTATAGATCGAAAGACCATTGATCATGAATAAATCAGGGTATCGTTTTAATATGGTAATATAAACGTAATCCTATTATTATTGCACATTATTCTTGTAATTAACTGCAATGTATATTTGTTAAGATACCCATAAAACATCAGTATTCAACATTGTGCAAGTGTCAAAACGTCAAAGAGAACAAAAACAATCACTCCGGTAGATATTTTAGGGAAAATGGTTATTTGAATATTATTAATAATTAATGACTAATATTACTGCGCTATTAGTGTGCAATAATTATTCATACACCTACTCATTTTTGGAAATAATGGAGTTAGGAATTTCTCCACTTAAGCATTGCTGAGCGCATGACTATTGAAAGCACTTACATGCACTTCGGTTAATTTCGTCAATTTATTTTTTTGTATCAAGGCATGAGAAATCGAAAAGGCACAAAAATAATTTTCACCCTACGGCAAGTGAATTTAACTTTAATATTAATGCATAGGTTTTGATAAATATATAACATCTACTTGGAATGATGAAATTGAATATCCTGTGAAGAAAGTTTCAGATATTCCGAGGAAAAAAAGGTCGTAAAATCTGTACACGCGCTTAAATGAAAATTTAAGTGCTCCCGAAGAGATTTAAGACTGATACAAAACCGTGTTTACTCCGTTAGCGCGTGTGGAAGTTGTCATAAATTGACGCAAGTTAACTATTTGCCAAAAATACCTACTCCAAACTTCCCCTATTAATTATTAGACTTTTCCTCATTACCGAGCATCCCGCAACCCCAGTAACGCATTGCTTTAATAAAGACGGCAATGCAAGGTCATTAGCTGTATACCAGCACGGTCTCGTAGTTAGTTCGGGGAGATGGAGGAGGCGCGGAGAGCAGGGCATTAAAGGGAGCCATAAAAAATGAGATATGACAACCTTAAAATCTTCAGGATGCTCTTCCATGTTCGAGGGGCGTTTTGTTTTTTTTTTATTTTTTTTTCGCACGGGCTGCAGGGGATTTCTCAACCGGTGGAACAAATTGCGGTCGACGGCCGCCCCTACGGACAACAAAGGAACCACGCTGTAGTGTCGCGGAAAGGAGGGGAACCAAAGCGTCCGTTGTATATGCATGAGAACAATCGCTCAATGGAAGAAATGAAAATTATTCCCTTCGCTGCATATTTTTTTTGGGCGGCACATGAAATAAAAATAAATTTCTGTATGGAACTAAATGATAGTGAAAAAAAGTTAGAAGCGGCGATTGGGACAAAAACAATGAATACGAGTATATGCACAGATTCACATTCAAGGCTTGTACATAGTTACTCCTCATCCTATGATGTAGAGGGCTGGAACCACCGAACTATAAAGTACGAAATTAATGTGTTTGTGTGTGTGTATATATATATATATATATATATATATATATATATATTTATTTATTTATCCTTGAAATTGACGCTGTCCGGCGACACACAAACACACAGACACTCGAATAAAAAATATTCCACACACAGAAACATAAATGAAGGACACTTAGAGTAGATATTGACGTTTCGACGGCACCGCCGTCGTCATCAGAATCCGTCATCAGATTCTGATGACGACGGCGGTGCCGTCGAAACGTCACTATCTACTATAAGTGTCCTTCATTTATGTTTCTGTGTGTGGAATATTTATTATCCGAGTGTATATATATATATATATATATATATTCAAACTTTAAAAATCCCGCCATACGGGATATATATATATATATATTTATTTATTTATTTATTTATATTTTATCCCGGATAAGGAAATGTTTTTACATTTGTGATTTGCTCAAAACCGCCTTCCCAACCTTTCCTGTGTTGGTCTTTTATGTGTTTTCCTATCCCCTTTCCTTATACTATATGTCAATTTCTATGTGCGAAAAATAATATTTGTTTGCCGTATGACGGGATTTTCGAGTTTGAATATGTGTATATATATATATATATATATATATATATATATATATATATATATATATATATATATTTATTTATTTATTTATTTATATATACACCTTAATCGGTAGATTAACCATTAATATTACCACGGTAGGAATGGGTTATTTATTCACATTTTTCCAGAGAAAAACTTAGCCAACGCATGGTTAGCGTTTTGGAACGACAAATTTCGAGTCACGCGGAGCAATTCATTTGTTTACCAATTTCTTCCTCCATGCAATGCAAATGAAGTTTTACGCATATTTATTTACCCTTTGTCCAGGAAAAAAAGCAATAACCTCTCCCAAAAATATATGGCGACCTCTTTTCGTATAGCATATCTTTTCCGCCGGATGTTATCCTCACTTCTGATTGATAATTGAGAAACTAAGATTTGATACACGTTATATCGGGTGCTCTTCACGGGATACACATATGTATGTACGTATGTATGTATTTGTATTTTTATATATATTTGCATGGGTCGCGGTAGTCTAGTGGGTAGAGTGTTGGCCTACTGACCGGAGGGTTCCGGGTTCGATTCCCGGGCAAGGCACTCTGGACACCTGCAGCTCCACCCAACCTAAGTGATTTCTCAGGTTCCTCATCTTACTGGCAAACCATAACCGGCACAGGGAAAGGAACTGGCCCCCCTACCCTGAGGTGTGAATATTCACACGCCGTCGGACTTGGTACATGGGTGAGCTCTACCATCACCTACTAAACCGACCAATGTCGTATATATATATATATATATATACTGTGTATATATATATATATATAAACATGGGTGGTCTAACAATGATAAAAGACATTTTTTTCTGAAATTTTTGAGGTCGGAAACTTTTCAGACCACCCTTGTATAGGTG